>ML291299.1:17428-71266 GCA_005239495.1 Nicotiana undulata | reverse complement strand
TGCATTGCATTGTACCTTTACTTTCTTACAGAGCTTTATATATATATTGCGTTGATCCGAGCATTTGATTATACCGTTTCTGGCTAGCCTTTACTTATAATTCCTATCTATCACCTATTTTACTTACTTGTTCTCCATATCTGTTATTTTGCAAACCTCAGTAGGGCCTCTACCTGACCTCGTCACTACTTGACTGGGGTTAGGCTTGGCACTTACTGGGTACCGAATGTGGAGTACTCACGCCCTTCTGCGCATGTTTTTCCCCATGTGCAGATCCAGTTCCTAGTATGCGACATCTCAGCTAGCCAGCAACAACGGTATCAGGAGACTCGAGGTATAATCTGCAGCGTCCGCAGATCTCCGAGTCCCCTTCCTATCTTGCAGTTGTAGTACTTGTAGATGAAACTATACAGTCTTTTCTATCCAGTTGTACTTATTGAGCAGTAGAGTAGCTTGTGATGTGTTGTGATATTCCGGGTTCTGGGTAAAGTAACGGCTAATGCCGAGCGGCGTCGACTTTAGTACAATTTATTTCACTTACTATTATTTTACCTGTTTTATCTAAATTTCACTTAATTAATAGGCTTACCTAGTCATCTAGACTAGGTGCCGTCACGAGACCCAGTCGGAGGGAGAATTGGATCGTGACATTAGGGACCTCCGAATTCGATTGCGGGCATATGCCCAGGTCCCAAATTACGATACGAACCCACCAGAACTATCAAAATACAAATATCGGTCCGTTTTTCCAAAAAATTGACCGAAGTCAACTTAAATGAATTTTTAAGGCAATTATTTTATTTTTATCAGTTTTAATATATATATATGTATATATATAAGCCTCGCGGAAGTACACCCGGACTAGGCACACTAATCGAGAAAGGCTAAAATGAGGTTTTGGAGACCTCGAAACATAGAATATGGTTCTAAGATATAAGATGACATATGTGGTCATCACACATGCTATTGAAAAATGCTATATATATATATATATATATATATTTAATGGTGAAATCAACAACTTTAAAATATAATAAAGTTTCTTAGTAATTGTATACTACTAAATCAAATCAATTATTTACCGAAATACTTATAAGATATATAACAAAAATTATTTGTATACGAATCTACCATGATAATGATTTTAGCATGCGATGAAGTAATAATAAATGGTAAAATTATAATTTTGAACATATAAAAAGAGTGATAATATGATAAATGACATATAAATATTACTTAAGATATTATAAAAATATAAGTAACTAAAGAATGATGAATAGGATATTACGAGGACAAAATTGATTATCAACAGTAATAACTTGGGATTTGACTAGTTCCTCAACTGACTCTGAAATATTAGGGATCCACTCATATCCATTACTCCAGATACTCCTCCCACTAGCTAGTATATTGGAAGTTACTAATGTCACGACCCAAAATTCACCTAGTCGTGGCGGTACCTAACCCAACTTATTGGGTAAGCCAAATAATAGTTACATAATTCTAATAAAGATCATAAATAGTTGTAATGACCCGGTCGGTCATTTTGTGTATTGTATCCCCATTCTCCCATTCATCACTTCTTCTATGTTCATTTGGTGTTATGTAACTTATTGGGGTGTTGATGTAATGACTGGGCCGGTCGTTTTGAGCATTTAAATAAGGTCCCCTATGTGTTGTCTCCATTGTGTTGTATTGTGGTTATGCGAATTTCCTGAGGTGTTTGGTTTTAGTTCGCGTGAGTTTCAGTGAAATGGAACACATAGTCCCTGGTTAGAAGCTTAAGTATAAAGAGTTGACCGTAGTTTGAATTTTGTGTAGACAACCTGAGATGGAGTTATGACGGTTCTAATAGCTCGGTATGGTGATTTTTGACCCAAGAGCGTACCTGGATATTGATTTGGAGGTCCGTAGGTCGTTTCAGTTTGAATTGGAAAAAGTTAGAAAGTTGAAGGGTTGGAAGGTTGAGAAGTTCCACCGGGAGTTGACTTTATTGATATCGAGATCGGATTCCAATTTCAAAATTTATAATAGGTCCATCATTTAATATACAACTTGGGTGAGAAATTTGAGGTCAATCGAAGTTGTTTTTGTATGATCCCGTGTTAGTTTTGATAGTCAGATGTTCATAGTTTCAATAGGCTTCAATTGGGTTGCGATTGTAAATTTGATGTTGTTTGATGTGATTTTTTTCCTTGAGTACGTCTGTTATCTATTTTGGAACTTTTTGGTATATTTGGATGTGGTCCCGAGGGCCCCAGGTGTGATTCTGATTAAACCTGGAACCAATTTGGACTAAATTGTTTTTGCTGAAGCGTCAGCTATTTGGGTGTCATCGCACTTACGCTGGGAATGGCCGCAGGTGCGGACTCGCTGGTGTGAGTGGTGAAGCACCGAAGCAAAAAGAGGCATCCTAGGCCTGGGTTTGTAAGTGCAGACACCTGGAAGCATAAGCGCATCCGCAGACACGTTGTTTCCTTCCGCAGAAGCAGAACATTGAGGAGCTAGGGAAGGGTCGCAAGTGCGGTCATGACATTGCAGAAGTGGTCGCAGGTGCGCGCAATTGGTCCGCAGGTGCAAGTTTTCAGGGCCTTAGTATGAACCAAACTTGCGATGTATTTTCCGCAGGTGCAGTCATGACATAGTAGAAGCGGTCGCAGGTGCGCGCAATTGGTCTGCAGGTGCGAGTTTTCAAGGCCTTAGTATGAACCAAACTTGCGATGTATTTTCCGCAGGTGCGGTGTCACAAGTGCGACAATGAGAATGCATATACAATATCTCTTGGCACAAAAAGTCTTAGGTCGAGGGTTTTATTGCATTTCCCATCTTTGGACCTAGAGAGCTCACTTTGTGGCGATATTTCGAGGGATTTTCAAGGAAATCATTGGGGTAAGTGATTCTGACCCCGATTTGATAATATTACATGAATCCATAGTTATTTTCATCATTTAATTAGTGATTTGAGTTGGAAATTTGGGGAAAATTGTTAAAACTTCTTAGACTAAATTTTGGGGATTTGAAAGGTGATTTGAAGTCTAATTTGAGTAACTCTTGTATGGTTGGACTCGTTATTGAATGGGTGTTTGAATTTTGTAAGTTTGGTCGGGTAATGATATGCGAGCCAAAGTTTGACTTTTTGAGTTGACATTTTTTCTCTTTAAAGATCGTATTTTGTTGTTCGAAATAGCTTCCTATAGTTTATATTTATGGTATAAAATTGTTTTAGCTAGATTCGAGCCGTTCAGAGTTGGATAATCGCGGAAAATACTTACTAGTTTATTGCGTTAATGTGTTTTGAGGTAAGTGCCTTACCTAACTTTATGTGGGAAAATTACCCCTTGGGATTGGTGTTGTTCTGTATTAATTTTAGTATGTGGAAGCCATATACGCAAGGTGACGAGTGGGTACACAGGCTAAATGTGATAATTGACATGTTCTAGCTATGTAGATTCCTTTCAAGCAATTAATTAAGTTACCAAAATTTGTTATATTCATCATCATTAGTCTACCTTCACATGCTTTACTTGTATTATCTTTTACTTGTTAATTGCATTTACATGTTTAGTTATTCACTCATTATTTAACATATGAGTTCCTTACTTGGGGTTGTTATTTCTTGGAATATCATCTTGTTGAAATTGGTATTGAGTTATAAGACCGTGATTCACATTTAGACAAAGTTGTAAAGTTTTGAAATACCATTCTTGTTGAGTTATTCACTTTTAGTTGTTATTGATGAGACTCTTGTGCATATTGTGATCGAGTCGTGGGAGTTTTATTGTGGAAACACAATTATTGGTTACTTATTTGGCAAGTTATGATATTGGGCACATGAGTTGCAATTTGTGGTACATTGTGCTATTGATACGCATGTAGTGGTATAAGGGTTGGGGTTAAAACACATGCGGTGAGATAAGGTGATCTGAATACGCGTGTTGCTAGTAGGGAGCTACTTAAAGCCACACAGTGTGATAAGGTGGGCTAAAACGCGGGAAGGTATTTCGGCAAAATGATTTTTAAAACTAAATGCACGGCTCCACCGGTGATATAAGGAAAGCTTGTGAATCATTTTGTGATATGAGACTTTGAGACGGTACCTCGGTTGTGATTATTATTGATACTTCTCTATTACATTATTTGTGCTTTGGTTTCTTTGTTTCCTTGGCATATTATTCCTTGCTTTCTTCAATGATGCTTTATTTGCCTTAGTTCAGTGTAGCTATTCTTGGTATATCTGTTCTTGTCTCTTTTCCACTGTTTCTCATTATCATATTATTATATACCTATTCAGCTTTCTTATTTATTCTAGTAGAGCCTGTACCTGACCTCGTCCCTACTCTATCGGTGTTAGACTTGACACTTACTAGTTACCGTTGTGGCGTACTCATTGTATGCTTCTACACATCTTTTTGTGCAGATCCAGGTACCTCTTACCAACCCAAGCACTAGTGAGTCGAGTTCGGATTTGAAGACTTCAAGGTATACTTGTTGGCGTCCGCAGGCCTCAGAGTCACCATCTATCTAGTTCTATTTCATTTTCGTTTTTATAGATATTGTTGTATAGGGATGTTCAGTATACACTTGTACATCTTGTGACTTTATTTCATTAGATTTTTGGGAATTTGTTTTTGTTGAGATGCGGAGTTTCTGTTATGATAGTTGTTGAGTTATTTGAGAGTTTTATCATTATCTCAGTTATATTCTGCATGTATGTTTGGTTTACCTAGTCTTCGAGACTAGGCCCATTACGACATCCTATGGTGAGAAATTGGGGTTGGTATCAGAGATCTAGATTCATAGGTGTTATGCGTCACAAACAGGTTTAGTAGAGTCTCGCAGATTAGTACACAGACGTATGTACTTATCTCTGAGAGGCTATGGAAATGTTAGGAAAGTTCACTTATTTGATTCCTTATCATGCGAATATGTTGACTTCGAATTCTAAATATTTGTCTTTATTTTCTCGCACAGATGGTGAGGACATGCACCGTTGGATCTGACTATCAGATACCCGCGCCCCCTGCTAGATCCGCGAGGCTGGGGCTGGGGCAGAAACTTGGTAGTGGCACACGGTGTAGCCAGAGCACCAGCTCGAGCTGTGATAGAGGATCCACCAGTAGCTCGAGTTTGGGTGCAAGCACCTGATGCGTCTATTTCTACCCTTGCACTTCAAGAGACTCTCACCCAGTTCTTGAGCATGTTTGGTACTCTGGCTCATGTGGGGTTTGTTCCTCTTGCATCATCCAAATCTCAAGTCGGGGGAGGAGCACAGACTTCCGCAATTTGTACCCTTGAGCATCGGGTCCATGTCGACCAGGCCTAGTGGTCATACCAATGCAACTGATTGTCTCGGTTCAGCCCCAGGTTAGGGCAGCAACGTCTGAGGAAGAGTAGCTCAGACTCAAGAGGTATAGCAATTACCACCCTTTTAGCTTCAGCGGCCTAGCTACATAGGACGCATAGGGTTTTTGGAGAAAAGACACCATATTATCCGTACTATGGGTATAGTGGATACGAGAAGGGTTACTTTCACTACTTTCTAGCTATAGGGACCAACATACAAGTGGTGGTAGGCTTGTGAGGAAGGTAGCATCATCGAGGCAGCTTCACACACATGGGCTTAATTGTAAGAGATGTTCCTGAGAGAGTCCATCCCTCAAAGCTTTCGAGATGCATAGCCCGTAGAGTTTGAGCAGTTGCGCCAGGGTGCTATGACCGAATCAGAGTATGTTGTCAGGTTCATCGAGTTGTCTAGACATGCACCTGCCTTAGTCTCTGTAGTTTGAGAGGGAGTTTGTCGATTTTTTGAGGAGCTCAACTATGGTATTAGATTTAACATGGAGCGAGAGTTGGAGACTGATACTTCATGCCAGCAGGTGTAGATATTGCTCGGAGATTGGAGGGTATGCTGGGCCGGGAGAGAGAAGACAAAGAGGCCAAGAGGCCTAACGATTTTGTAACCTATAGTGGTGCTCATGCCCTAGTTGTATCCCGTCATGGTAGAGGTTATGTGAGCCATCCAGTTCACTCATCACTTCCAGCTTCCAATGGTATTCCTGCTACGCCCAAGTCTCAGGTTTCCCATTATGCACTGCCACTGTCTAGTGCACCTCCTGCACGGGGTGATTTCAGCGGTCACTCCACCCGACCAGGCTCGAGACAACTAAATGAACTAGGGGTGGAGGTCAGGAAGGTAAGGGTCGCCCTAGAGGAGGAGGCCAGGACAGATGTTATGCTCTTTCGTGTAGGACGAAGGCAATTGCATCAGGCTCAGTAATCAAAGGTATTATTCCAGTTTATCATAGAGATGCATCTGTCTTATTTGATCCAGCGTCCACCTATTCATATGTAACATCTTACTTTGCTCTTTAATTGGGTATATCCAGTGATTCGTTGAGTTCTCATGTCTATGTGTTTGCATGTGGGAGATTCCATTGTTTTTGATCATGTGTATCAGTTGTGTTTAGCTGTTCTTGGTGGTTTTAAGACCAAAGTTGATCTATTGTTGTTCAGTATGGTAGATGATGTTATTTTGGGCATGGACTGGTTATTGCACCATCATACTATTCTTGATTGTCACGCCAAGACGGTGATGTTGTCTATGCCAGGTTTGCCGCGGTTGGGGTGGAAGGGTACTATGGATTATGTTACTAGCAGGGTAGTGCCTTTCATTAAGGCACAATGGATAGTTGGGAAGGGGTGTGATGCATATCTAACCTTTGTGAGAGATGTCAGTTTTGATACTCCTATCGTTAAGTCAATCTGGTAGTGAGAGACTATCCAGATGTAGTTCCGACGGATCTTCCAGGCATGCCACCAGATAGGGATAACGATATCGGTATTGACTTATTGTCGGGCAGTCGGCCCATTTCTATTCCACCATATCGTATGGCTCTAGCAGAGTTGAATGAGTTAAAGAAGTAGTTCCAAGAGTTGCTTGATAAGGGTTTCATTCAGCCCAGTGTATCACCTTGGGATGCTCCGATTTTTTTTGTAAAGACGAAGGATGGTTCTATGCGCATTTGCATTGATTATAGATAGTTGAAAAAGGTTATAATGAAGAACAAGTATCTATTGCCACGCATTGATGACCTATTTGATCAGTTACAAGGTGCCAGAGTTTTCACAAAGATTGATTTGCAGTCAGGCTATCATCAACTAATGATCCGGGATTCGGACTCAGACATATTCAGTAAACTGTTCCTCCCTCCGAAAGGATGGGCTGGCTCTGATACCACAGTATAAAGAACAGAGCAAGAGACTCCAAGAAAGCAAACTATATCATATATACGAAAGTTTTCCTACAAAAGGGCTGGCTATTGCCAAGCTGCACTAACAGTTAATTTTCTTATAGTCTCAAAAGTTTTCCTACCAAAGGGGCTGACTTCAACAACCCATAAGGGACGACTTTCCAAGCTACATAACTCAGAAAACTTTTGTACTACAATCAACCCAACTGTTATAACTCAGAAAACTTTCGTACTACAATAAGCTAACATTCTTAGAGTATTCTTACTCTATTTTCATACATGGACCGGCCTTTCCATCCATTCGAAAGAAAGAACAAGAGGGAAATTTAGAAAGAACTCATATGTAATATATCACAAAGGATACAAGATAGTTTACAAGATGATTGCAAGATGTTCTTACAACTACTACAAGGCCTCCTTTATATAGGACTAGGAGGTTATTACAAGACAAACTTACATTAAAATAAACTTATCTTACTTGGCAAACTTATCTACAAGTGGGTCCCTTTTTACATATGAAGGACCTTAGGCAAAACAACTAAAAAGCTCCTGGAAACATGTGACATGGGTGAAATATATGTGGTTTAGCATGTGAAAGGTTGTGGGAGCATGTGAAAACATGTGAAAATAGTGTGTTGCATGTGACGAAGCATGTGGAGGCATGTGAAAGCATGTGAAAGTGGGACCCAGCTGGTTTGGAAGGATGTGAAATTTTGTCTTGGCATGGGTAGATGATTTCTTAGGGTTGTTTTGTAGGTAATGAAGGATTATGGTGGGATTAACAGGGATTTAGATGATTGTCTTCCATTGATCTTCTTGGTTTGTATTCTAGGCATCTTTTCAGAGATCTTGTGTAGTAACGCCTAGAACTTGACGGTTCTCCTTCGGCATGTTCCTTCTCCTTTGGACGGTGAGATGTGATCCACAACCTTAACCTGGAGATGTCCTGAGTGATTATTTCCCGGATGATTTCATACGGAGTTTGATATTCTTTTGTTCCTACTCTGATTCTCTCCCATTGAGGATGAGTGCTGGTATAATTCCAACTTGCCCAATCTTTTGGCCATATTTCTTTCGGGATGCACCTGTTTTGCTGGAAGATAATTCTTTGTGCTTCACTGTATTCTTCTTCCATGGATAAGATAGACACGAGAAATTTCCACCAGAATGACGCTTCTGCTTGTGCCTGGACTTTCCCATTAATTATCTTCACTGGCCTATGAAACATGAATACCTTTGCATTGTAGGAATCGTTGAAATTTTTTACCCAATATCTTCTAGGATTGAACCATAATAGAAACACTTTAAGAGCTGGTTCAATGTTGTCAAAATCTTTGAAGACATTGCACTTGAATTCCATGAAGATGTAGTACTGATGACATAGGTACTAGAAAAACCATAATAATTCTTGTGGAAAATCCTTGGCTTGAGCGATGAATATATGGCAGAACGAATATTCTAGATTGACCCCATATGGCTTGAGAATTGATCCTCCATGTCGCCAGAAAACTTGAAGCTCATAATAAGTTCTTATTTCCATAAGAATTGACGGATCAAAGGGATCCATGAGGTTGAACAACTCCGGTGGATGAGCTGTTGGCTTCAATGAACTTGTTCCTGATACATTTAAGAACATGAAGATGTGATTGGTTGGCTCTTTCTTTGACTTCATCTTTGCTGGGGAAAATCTTTTTGAAAATTCTTCCGGTCGAGACAGAAAATCTGCAAGAATATTATCCTTTCCGTTCAAGTGCCTGGCTTGAAACTTGTATGGAGAGAACCATTGAGCCCATCTGAGAATTTGAGTGTAACGACCCGACCAGTCGTTTTACGTTATCGAACCCCGTTCCCCTATCTAAGTCTTCCCATAGCGGCTTCTTGTGATTTGTGACTTGCGGGGACGGGTGGTTCAGGGTTTCGAAGTGTTTTGAGCAATATAGGAACACTTGGTTCCTTAAGGTTGGCCTATTTGGCCAAGTTTGACTTCGGTCAACATTTTGAGCAAACGACCTCGAAATCGAGTTCCGACAATGTTAGTAGATTTGTATGATGATTTCGGACTTGAGTGTATATTCGAAATAGGTTTTTGATAACCCGGGAGCGTTTCGGCGCCCGATATGGAAATAAGTATTTCCTTAAATTGAAATTTGGTTTGGAACGTGATTTTTATTATAATATCGAGGTCCGAATAAAATTCCGAGATCGGGAATAGTTCTGTTATGTCATTTAGTCTGAAAATTTTGAAGTCATTCCGAGTAGTATAGGCCGGTTCGGCGCATTAAAATGAATTCTAGAACTCTAAGTTCAAAGTGTTGATTCAATTTGAGTTAGGGGTCAAATTTTGAGTTTCGTTGTTGTTTTTCATGTTTCGAAAGTTCGAGCGAGTCCGTATCATGAATACAGACTTACTGGTGCCTTTGGACGGGGTCCCTAGGGGCTCGGGTGAGTTTTGGACCCCCCGGGAGCTGAATTCAAACACCAAAATTTTCTGTATCTGGCTTCCTTCTTCGCGTTCGCGGGAGGGTGGCCGCGTTCGCGAAGAAGGAATTGGGCAGGGGATATGGATGCTCTACGCGTTCGCGTTCGCCATCCCGCGTTCGCGATGGGTTGGGCCCCCTCGCCTTCGCGTTCATACCCCTCCAGCCGCATTCGCGAAGGTCTAGCCTAGCTAGCCTCTGCGTTCGTGGGACCTCCGTCGCGTTCGTATAGGGTCCAGCCAATAGGGCCGGCCCAACTGCCGTTTGTCTTCGCGTTCACGACCCCTCTCTCGCGTTTGCGTAGAAGGCCCTGTGGGCCTTATCGCGCCCCCTTTTGTCAATCGCACGGGTTAGGTACGGAGAGATCGGGTTGATGACATTCTGGACAACTCCTTAAAGGAAGAGGTTTAAGGAAGAGTTGCCACCTAACGATTTTAAGGTGCGTTAGTGCACCTAGAGTTGATAACTCATGAACTAGTTCACGTTACCAGAGATAGGGTAAGGGCTTGAAATTATCCCGAGGGGAAGGTATTAGGCAACCCTCAGGATCCACAACTGCGGGTCCCAGCCAATAAGTTTTGTGAATTTAGAGGGCGAGCAAGTAATAAATAAGGTTCACATATGAGGGGATTTTAAAAAAACAGTTGGAAAATCATTAAAGGTTTTTGAATAATACAAACAGTTTTTTTTGAAAAGGAATCGTCCTAGGTTTAAAATAATACGGATCACTTCAATGCAATACCAGGTATGTCACACCTCGAGGAGGTGGCTACACGTGGTATTAGCGCACCGGTCATCATATCAGTATTCTACCCTTCCCGCCCCGTAAGGTTATTTAAAACGCATGTGTTGGTCACGAAAGCTTATTGTGTGCAACTACCCATCCCATCTTATGGGTCCTGGAGGGTGATTAGGACCATTAATCCTACAGTGTAAGTGCTAGGCTGGACATCCTAGGTTTAAAGGATAAAATTCTAGGCGACAAGCATAACAAGTAGGGCTTCACATATGAAGGGACACATAGGGACAAATAAAGGCTCATAGATACCTCCACAAGTAGACGTATGATTGGGAGGTCTCAAACACACTTAATGTCTCAATGATAAGAGTTTAAAATAGGAGTTTTTAGTAAAACAATAGATCAAAAGAATCTATTTTTAAAACGAAAACTTAATGAAGGTAGAGGATTTAACTAAGATTGAATGGTTCAAAGTAACTGATGTGCAGAAATATCGTAGTGGGAAATAATGGCAAACTTAGAAGTAAAGTGATTTAAAGCTTTCAAGAACACGTAGCAGGAAATCATTGGGGTCTAGTTTTAGAGTAAATTAGTGATGAGTGGCCGAAATGGAGTGGCTAAAAGCAGCAGTAGACTTTAAAAAAAAGGCAGTAGTTAAAGCTGATAGCAAAGATAGATTAAGGTTACTTAAGCAAGGGTTTGAAATGGTTGCTTAAAGATAAGTAAATAAATACAGTGGCTTATCACAAAGTAACAACTATTAGTTGTCAAAGAAATGTAGTAAAAGAGTAGTAAAATGGTATCAAACATAGTGACTTTGAAAAAGCATACAAATAGGAATTTGAAACGGCACGATTTGGAGCAGAATGAAACATTTTGAAAACCCAGTACTTTGAAAATATGATAGGACAAGAATTAGTGACAATCAGTAAGAGGGAATGGATGCACCACTTTAAGATTGTTTAAGATATAGAGCTGGGGTTTAATAAAGTAAATAACCTTCAGTGAAATAAACAAAAGTGGGAACAACAGAGTTCAAAATGTTTAAAGGAAGTAATGAGACTAGAAGAACATAATCACTTTGAATTTAATACGTATTAGGCCTAAGGTTTGCCTAGGCGTCGCCTATGTTGCCTAATTATATTAAAGGTGAACATGCATATTTAAGTCTGATTTTAAGAAGGATACCTTTACAGAAAACATTTCAAACAGTTAACCATATTTTAGCGAGATTAAATTAATGAGTTGATTAGGTGTTTCAACAAACGTGACTTGAAGCAGACATATAATCCTAAACAACATGATATCTAGTGCACATACGAGTGAATAAAATCCTATAGGCATGCTTTCTATATGCAATGCTTGTGAAGATGCGACAGTGATACATTATAACAATTTTTATTACTTGTTACAATTACTAAGTGAGATCATGGGTTACGAAAGGAGTATGATAATATGATGAAAGTAAAGGGCCAAAAGCAGGATTTCTAATGCATGAGGTACATGTCCTAAACAGGATATCTATTGCGCATATAAGTAAGAAAATCCTACGAGCAGGTTTTCTACCCATTAATAGACTAAACATGCATAAGCCCCCATATTCACTATCCAGCCCCAATAGTTTATTTACAAATTATTACAGGCCATAGCAAATGAATTACAGTAATTGCAAAGAAAAAATAAGAAGTTATTCTATAGAGAGCCTTCAAACAGGACCAAGTACCAGATCCAACATGCCATATGCCAAGACCTCTTGTAACCCAGATGTGTGAGAGTTCCTAAGGATCTCAGGGGATCCCAGGCAGTGCTCACACCCAAGTTCCCTAGCCAGGAATGAATAGGTGCAGTGTGGAATGCCAGCGTTGTGTGTCAGAGTTCAATGGGTACTCAGGGGTCCCCAAGGCAGTGCTCACACAAAGGGGGCTGAACCTAAAGTGTAAGAGTAGTAAGATGTGCTTGTAATTTAAAGAGTTGAGTTTGAAAGTAGTTTGAAGTAACCGTTTTGAAATAGAACTTTAGAGGACAATGTAAGAGTTTATGAAAACCAGTTTACAAAAGGAAAGAAGCAGGCCCACCACAACTCGGCAGATATGCAGAGTTCCAGAAGCAAACACAAACAGGGGAAAATGAGTAGGAACAAATAATTCTTATGATAGCAATAGAATAGAATTACAAGTTTTCAAATAATTATAACATATTTATCACAAAATATCACATATTGTGGATTATGATTAGTATCATATAACACTTAGACATCAGGGGTGCATGCTTATAGTATTAAAAGTCAGACAAATGATGCAAACACACAAGGAAACACTGGTCATGCTGATACAAGAAACAATAATCATACGACAGGAACAAGTATAGGAGTCAAGCAGAGTTAGAGTGAATCACATAAGGGGAGCAGGAAGCATACTACACTAAAGTGAAAAGAAAAATAACAGAGACATGCTAGTTGCATGGTTGACAATAAAACCATAAGTAGAAGCACAAAAGGAATAACAAGTATATTAGCAAGGACTGAAACATATTGTGTTGGAGTACTGTAAACTTAAATTTGGGACATACCAGTCAAGAGATATAGCACAGCAAAATGCAAGGAGATGGTGCAGCAAACAGTGGTATGCAGAACAACAGAACAACAGCAAGATAGTAGTGCACAGAAGCAAGAGAGAGCAACAAGGTTTACTCAGTCTTGGCTTTTAGCCGACTGAGTAGTAAATAACCAATGTAAAGAGCAAGAATGGATGTGTATAGAAACAAAGAGGATTCAGAACAATGTTAATGTTCTGAGTTTGAGTATGCTATAGTGACATGCAATGTAAAATGTGTTTTTTTTATATCAATGTTCTCAATATCTTAGTGTGTTATGCAAAGAGAGAAGACAAAGTAAATATAGTGTTACAAACGAGTAGAACATAAGGTAAAGAGTAGTAATTTAACATAATTACATGAGTGATATTCTGTCAGAATCAATAAGAAACAATTAAAGATTTGGACTCCTTTTAATTAGGGAGTCACAATTCAAACGACACAATTAGGACTAAATAAGAAAAAGGATCAAGGTGTAAACTGACCATTTACCATAACAGGGGCAGTAAAGCATATAACAAGTAGTTAAGTCTAGGTACATAGCATAATAACTAGGGAGGGTATATGTCAAAAAAATCAGTAGCATATTCGTGTCCATAAATAGGGCATAGTACAATCGAGTTATAGAAATTAGTCACAGGAATCAAGAATGGAATTATAAATCAAAGGGCTTAATGATAGTATCATACAAACAAGGAAACAATTCAAAAACTAGTACGGAATTACAAGAAAAATACACAAAGTCGCTATTTAGGGAAGACATCACAGGTCTAAGGAGTTTACCAAAAAAACAGTATAAATCACTATGTGAACAATCGATAGAGCAAATATTCAGACTTACTAGACGTTTAAACAACAAGTATTGAACAAAATCAGAGAATCCCTAAGCAACCATTTAGAGAATCAGCAGGAGATAGCAACGAATCAAAGCGAGAATCACAAAGAATGCACGGATAGTTTCATAGGAAACGAATACACATAGTCATGCAAATAAAAGACAACCTAGAAAATTAGGCTTTCATTTTAGCATAGCAGTTCAGACAACAAGACAAGCATGAGAAAAACCGCTCAAACATGGTAGAGATTGCTAAAAATCATAAGAAGAATTTCTTTGAAAACAGGATTAAGAAACCCTAGACTTCGAAATCGTTAAAAAATAGAATTTTCCAGAGAAAAAATATAGAAAAGTTTCATAATACTGTAGATCTATAATAGATTTCAAAGAAAAGGTCAAAATACAGAAGGTTAGGGTTTCGTGGAACCCAAAGGAGAGGGAAAACCTCATAGATGGCACCCGCTTAGGCCGGAATGGCTGTGAATCTTACTTAGACGGCCGGGGAGGCCGCAAAGTGGCGCGGGACCATGGGAGATGAGTTGGACCGTTCCAGGTTCGCCTGAGAGTCCCAAAAGTATTACTGGACCGGTATAAGGCGTGTGGATGACCATGAGATAATGAAGACCCAAGGTTTCCAGTGAGAAACCAACCGGAGAGGGTCGATGGAACTCATCGGAGAAGGAGAAGTCAGTGAGACTTCTAGAGAGAACTAGAGCGTCGCAGAGAGAGATAGAGAGAGAGTGGGTGTTAGCAAATGAGGGGTCGGAGGGGGTAGTGGTTGGGTTTAATTATGGTAACTTAGATCTGAAATGATCAACGGTTAAGATCAAGCGATCAACGGTTAAGATCAAGCATGGGGTTGGGCCGGGTAGGAATGGGTTTTGGGCTAGGTTGTTTGTGATCTGGGTTGGATATTTTAATTGGGTTTGGGTTGGGGTTAATTAGGCTAGATTTTAAATAATAGATGGCTAAATATTAAATACCCAAAAATAGATAAATAATTAAATAAACAATCAATAATTGTACAAAAATAAAATTGAGTTTAAATAGATAACATTACAGTAATTAAATAGTATTAAGTGTAAAAATACATAAGTTTTGAATTAAAATAATACACAATATTCAATTGGGCTATAATTGCAAAATTATCGTAATTGAAATTAAATAAGACCCAATTGCTCAATTTACGAAATAACTGGATTTTAATAAGTTAAAAGTGATAAATGACATACTAAGCTAAAATTATTATTTGGAATTATTTTAGAGTACAATTTTTGAATTACAAAAATATACAATATTGAATAATAGGGAAATAATTTAGATACAAATATGGAAAAATTAGGAAAAATACTCATTGTTGCAAAGAGTGATTTTTAAATCTTATATAAAGTTTGAAAATCATTTGAGGAAACATTGGGTATCAACAGCTGCCCCTCTTTACCCGGGAAGGATGAAAGAGTTGTCGGGTAAAGATATGATGGCCAATTTTGACCGAGTGGAAATAGTATGACAGATTTAGGCCACACCTAGTTTCTGAGCTGCCTACATATCCCTGGTTTTATAGGAATTAGGCCGCATGTAGTTTATGAATCATCGGTGAAATATATCGATGATGTTTCACAAGAACGACACAAGGTGCACGATAAGGTAAAATTGGAAGGTCTTACGGTGTCGTTCTGAGAACTGGAGCGGTCCGCTCCTGCCTGGCCGACTGTCTGTCCCAGCCGGGTTACCTGTAAATAAATAACAAGCATATACTATGCATAATATAAACATGATGCAAGTTCCCATTGGACTATGAATGTTGTCTTCGGACAATTAGGATGATGTCCTTAGACCATGATGTCCTGGGCCATGAATCGCTTGGTGCGGGATTCGCAGGCTATGAAATGATGTTCTCAGTCCATGAGGATGGTGCCTCCGAACCATGGTGCCGTTGAATAATGATATGCAAGTTGAATATAAGAGATCCGCAGGCTATGAAATGATGTTCTCGGGCCATGAGGATGGTACCTCTGAACGATGACGCCTTTGGACAAGTTGGCGATATTTCAGCACATGAAGAATGCTGTAGTATGATGTTGACAAGACAGAGCTTAGTCTTGCGATTTGCGAAAAGAAAGAGGGCAGAGCTTAGCCCGAAAGAAAGTGTAAATAAATATCATAATGAAAGGCGACTGCTTTGAAAGGGTAGAAAGGAGCTTAGAGTAGTGCAATAAGATGCGGAGAGAGGTAGCGTGGAACCTCGGAAGGCGGAAGGACAACCTTATGCAAGAAGCAATTACAGATGGAGGTAGAGCTTAACCTCGGAAGGTAGAAGTTAGCCTTATGCAATGTGAGAAAAATGCAGCGAGATAATGCTTAGTCTCGGAAGGAAGAAAGTTAGCCTTATGCAATGTGAATGTTGATGGAGTTAGAGCTTAACCTCGGAAGATGGAGACAAAACTTAGTCTCGGAAGGCAGAAAGTAGCCTTATGAAAAGATGCAAATGTAGATGGAGGTAGAGCTTAACCTCGGAAGGCAGACTGATAGCCTTATGCAGATGCGAATGCAGAAAGAGGTAGAGCTTAACCTCGGAAGGCAGACTGATAGCCTTATGCAGATGCGAATGCAGAAAGAGGTAGAGCTTAACCTCATGCAAGATGGAGACAGATCTTAGTCTCGTAAGGCCGAAAGTAGCCTCATGCAATGCAGAAAATAAAGTGATAATAAGAGTTCTTAGCTGATGATAAAGTGCGATGATACGACAGTTGTGAATGAAGCATCGTTTGCAATGATGATAGTAGTAAGCGTTGGCATGTGCAATGAATCGAGAGTGTATCCTTGAGAAGCATGCGTCTTATGGGGGTAGCAGGATGTCTTGGGCTTTCGCCGTATCTGTGCCTGCATCCAAAGAAAAATCGTGAGTTCTGTAGAAGGAATGGTTAGTTCGTATCCTTGCTGGCTCGGATCGGCCTATCTGCTTGATGATGATGACTTTGTTTGTATCACAGGGGTAGCGTTGCTAAAACAAACGGTTTTTTGAGAAATAAATATGCATGGTTTTATAAAATATGATGTAACATATAGAAAAGAAATAGTTTTCTTTGGATGAACCGACGACCATGACGCGGTTCAAGACATTGTAACCTCTCTTGCTGCGGAGATCTTAGGGTCATCCTCAAAAATCTGCTCCAATCTGGATGGGTGAAGGCTTCTGGATATTACTGGTGCGGTGCTCGGCTGAACTTGCTTCGGAATTTTGAGGTCCCTCCTCAAAATTCAGCCCCAGTTTCCATTCGTGGGGAAAATGAAAATTTTATTAGAATGTGACCGAACACACAGGGCTGCCTACGTATCCCCTCTTAAACGGGAATCAGGTCGGGCGTAGTTCATTTCTCAACATTGATAGAAGCATAACCATTACACATAGTAGCGCTTGGCTGCATCTGAATTGATTGGTTTAGGCCAAACTTCTCCATCTATTTCCGCCAGTATGAGTGCTCCTCCTGTTAGCACTCGGTGAACCATGTACGAGCCTTGCCAATTAGGAGAGAATTTCCTCTTTTGCTTCATCTTGATGAGGAAAGATTTTCTTTAACACCAGCTGCCCCTGTGTGAATCGTCTTGATTTGACTTTCTTGTTGAAGGCTCGGGTAATTCTATTCTAATATAGCTGACCATGACAAACCGCGTTCATTCTCTTTTTGTCTATGAGGGCCAACTGCTCATAACGGCTTCTTACCCATTCTGCGTCGCTGAGCTCAGCTTCTTGTATAATTCTCAGGGATGGAATTTCAACTTCAGTAGGAATGACGCCTTATGTACCATATACCAACATGTAAGGAGTTTCCCCGGTTGATGTGCGAACCGTGGTGAGATACCACAACATAGCAAATGATAACTTCTCATGTCATTGCTTGTGCTTTTCTATCATCTTTCTTAGTATCTTCTTGATGTTCTTGTTGGCAGCCTCAATGACTCTGTTCATTTGAGGTCTGTATGCTGTAGAATTCTTGTGCTTGATCTTGAAGGTTTCACACATTACTTTCATCAAGTCACTGTTGAGATTGGAACCATTATCGGTGATGATTGACTCTGGAACTCCAAACCGACAAAAAATGTGGTCGCGGACAAAGTCGACTACCACTTTCTTAGTAACTTCTTTGAAAAAAAGTAATGCTGACCAGTTTCTGAAATTAAGACTGCTCCAATACCCATGCCTTTGAAGTTCGCGGCCCCATCAAAGAACATCCTCCAACCGTCGTAGGATTCTGCAATGTCCTCTCCTACAAATGATACTTCCTCATCGGGGAAATATGTTTTTAAAGGTTCGTATTCTCCGTCCACAGGATTCTCAGCAAGATGATCGGCTAATGCTTGTCCCTTGACCGCCTTTTGAGTTACGTAAATGATGTCGAACTCACTTAACATGATCTACCATTTAGCTAGCTTTTCAGTGGGCATGGGCTTCTGAAAGATGTATTTGAGAGGATCCATCCTCGATATGAGGTACGTTGTGTAGGCACAGAAATAATGCCTCAGCTTCTGTGCGACCCAAGTCAAAGCACAACAGGTGCGCTCTAATAGAGAATATCGGGCCTCATACGGAGTAAACTTCTTGCTGAGGTAGTAAATTGCTTGCTCTTTCCTCCCTGTTTCATCATGCTGCCTAAGAACGCAACCGAAAGCTCCATCTAATACGGACAGGTAGAGTAATAGAGGTTTACCCGGCTCTAGGGGTACCAAGACTGGTGGTGTTGAGAGGTACTCTTTGATTCTGTCAAAGGCTTTTTGACAATCCTCAGTCCATTTGGTGGCATCATCCTTTCTTAGCTTTTTGAAAATCGGTTAACAAATGACATTCGACTGGGATATGAACCGGCTGATATAGTTGAGCCTTCCCACGAAGCTCATAAAATCCTTTTTGTTCCTTGGTGGCGGAAATTCCTTGATGGATCTAGCTCTATTCCTCGACGACTGACAATGAACCCTAGCAGCTTGCCAGCAGGAACCCCGAACGCACACTTTGCGGGGTTAAGTTTCAGATTGTATTTCCTTAACCTGTTGAAGAACTTTATCAAATGTGATCAGCAACTTTCTTTGATTTGATGATGACGTCGTCCACATATACCTCGATTTCTTTGTGAATCATATCATGGAATATAGTAGTTATGGCTCTCATGTAAGTGGCCCCTGCATTCTTCAGACCGAATGGCATCATCTTGTAGAAATACACTCCCCACGACGTAATGAATGCCGTTTTCTCAGCATCTTCCTCGTCCATCCAAATATGATGGTAACCAGCAAAACAATCTACAAAGGACTACAGCTCGTGGTTGGCACAGTTGTCAATTAAGATGTGTATGTTTGGCAAGGGTAAGTCGTCTTTCGGACTGGCCCGATTGAGATCCCGGTAGTCGATACAGACTCTGACCTTCCCATCTTTCTTTGGTACAGGCGCAATGTTAGCTAACCATGTAGGATATTCGACCACTCGGAGAACCCCGACATTGATCTGTTTGGTGACCTCCTCTTTGATTTTCAAGCTCGTGTCTGGTTTGAATTTCCTGAGCTTTTGCTTCACTGGTGGGCATGTTTGATTGGTTGGCAGTTTGTGTGCCACAATAGATGTACTGAGGCGAATATGACCAGGCTAATACGTCCTCATATTCCCTTAAGAATTCCGTATATTCCTTCTTTTCTGACGGCGACATATGAATGCTGATGCGTGTTTCTTTGACGTTCTCTGTGTTTCCCAGGTTGACGACCTCAGTCTCATCCAAATTAGACTTAGGTATGTTCTCAAAGTTCTCGACTTCTTTAATAATATCCTCAGGTATATCATCCTCGTCTGACTCAGAATCCATTCGTTGCGTTGCCTCGTTGCAGGTCACAGTCGTCGGTTCATCAAGATAAGTAATAGTAATGTTGTATGAATAAAGTAATGGGGGGAAAACAGTAGGAAGTAAATATAATTAAATGTAAGATTTATAAGGAAATTGAAAATGCTTTGATAAATTGAGTAATTGTTTGAACATAAGAGCTCTTTCTTGCAGAAATTAAAAATGGGAAAAGGAAGGAAATGCTTTAAATAAACTGTAAATAATGTTTTTTTGTTAGCCTTGCTACCCCGAGGCTCGATGGGCTTTGGTTGTCCTGACGGACCAGTTGTTGAGATTTGATCCCTTGCTCACGAAGTGTATGGAAGGGCCTTCCCCCCCTCCTCTTCAAGAATGACACAACAGTCCATGTCCTCATCATCCAGAAAGAGATCCCTCATTGCCGCTAGCGCTTCTTCTTCGTCAGTACCATATATGACGTTGGATGGCTGGAAAGTCTGCTCTATGCAGGGTATTGGTTGCTCCAATGGGTAGTAAGGGCCGTGCGATGGTGGAGACCAGTCCCTGAACTCCTTCCAAGTGTATTCATACCCTAGACCAAAAGTTGTACCATGCTTCTTTAGTGTTATTGGCTTTGTTATTCCTTGGAGATGCTTACTGAGCCCTTTACCTGGTTCATACCCTTGCAAGTTCAGTATGCTTTTGGTCTTACTGCCCCACCACTTGTCTTTGTCAATAGTTTTAACCCGCTCTATGTTATGATAGATTTATCCGCCCAACTTTCTCCTTCCATCGATGACCGAAAAGGTCTGGCGACCGTAGATATGGTTGCTACCGTCGCCATGAATGATTACTTCTTGGTGATTCCATTCAAACTCCACAGCTTGGTGTAGGGTGTATGCCACGACCCCAGCCGCGTGGATCCAAGGTCGTCCCAACAGTAAGTTGTAGGATGCAAGCACATCTATCACTTGGAAATCTACATCAAACCAAATTGGTCCCATCTGCAAGCACAAAGTAATTTCTCCCATGGTGGATCTATGCGAACCATCGAAGGCTTTTACGTTGATCTCTCCTTCCTTTATCTCATGTAAACTCTTTCCCAATTTCATGAGCGTGACCGACGGACATATGTTGAGGCTGGAACCCCCATCAATTAGGATCCTTGTGATGAAATGATCCTCACATTGTACCGTGATGTGTAGTGCTCTATTATGCCCTAGCCCCTCGGGCGGTAGCTAATCTTCACGGAAAGTGATCTTATGGCTCTCCAACATTTGTCCTACCATGTTGGCCATTTCCCCACTAGTGATATTGTCAGGCACGTATGCTTCACTCAGCACCCTTAGCAAAGCATTCCTATGAGTTTCAGAGTTTTGTAATAGAGAGAGGATGGATATCTGAGTTGGTGTTTTGTTCAACTGGTCGAGGACTGAATACTCCTTAGCTTGTATCTTTCTCCACTATCATCAGAACCCGTTTCAATGATGGGAGGATGACTATTGGTCTGCTTGCTAGACTCGGCCAAATGCTCAGGGGTATAAACTCTACCAGTTCTCGTCATACCCTGTGCATCAATGGCTTCTTCAGACTTGCCTTTACCTTTCCTTCTTTCTTCAGTGGTATAGTCCCATGGAATGGCGTCTGAGTAAAAGGGTGCCGATGTTGACATTGCCACTAGAATAGATGAGGTCATTCTTATTCCTGCTGGGGTATATTTTATAGATGGCCGGATTGCAATTTCGAGCGGTCGCACAAACCCGACTTCGATCGGCCCTAGGGCTTTTCCCTCGGCGAGTGGCCTTGATTCAAACTCAAGTGGAATTGACATGTTTACCTCAAATTCCTCAGATGGCTACATCTCAACCACAATCGGATTAAGAGTAATCACAGGCTTCTTTGGATCACCATCAGCAATTAGCCCAATCGATCCCTCAGGATCCCAATCATCTTCGACCTCAATCATGTGGACACCACCCTTATGGTCAGGCAGCGGATTATTGCGAACATTAGGAGCAGGGTCATTGGCTACAATGATCTTGTTATCTATGAGGGTATGTATCTTGTCTTTCAAGGAACGACATTCCTCGATGGTGTGTCCCTTCATGCCGGAGTGGTAAGCACAAGTTTTGTTTGGGTTGACCCACTGAGATGGGTTCTCACGGATGACAACGGGGACGGGTGTGACATAACATGCAGCTTTAAGCTTTTCATATAATTGGTCAATGGGTTCAACTATGGCAGTATACTGTTTTGGTGGACGACGGTCAAAACTTGGGCGAGGTCTTGGGAAGTTTTGGCGAGCAGGTGGTGATTGGTAGTGAGAAGGTTGGGAATTGTAGGCATTATAGACGGGAGCTAGCTGGGAATATCTGGGCGAGGTAGGCTGATATGTGGGTGATGGAGCTTGGTAGGCGGGTGAGGCTGTCTGATATTCAGGTGAAGGTGTTTGGTAATTTGGAGTTGGTTGGTATGTGAAGGAAGGTGCGGGGTATACTTGATATTTGGGAGGGGACTTGGCTTGTTGTTCCACCATCACGGCTCCTACATCCCTTTTCTTGGACACACCACCGGATTGCAGGGCTTTGTTGGTAGCCTGTAAGGCTTCAAAGTTAGTAACCATACCGTTTTTGATGCCTTCCTCGATTCGTTCTCCCAATTTGATGAAATCAGAAAATTTGTGTCCTTCAACCATCATCAGTCGCTCATAGTACTGAGGATCCTGAGCGCGCACGAAGAATTTCTTCATTTGTTCTTCTTCCAAGGCTGGCCTGACCTTAGCAGCCTCTGACCTCCAACGAGTAGCATAATTGCGAAAAGTTTCAGTTGGTTTATTCTTCAAGTTCTGGATGTAGAACACATCCGGTGCATTCTCCGTATTGAATCTTAATCTATCCATGAAGTCCGTAGCCATGTTCACCCAATTGATCCATTTATTTGGATCCTGATTGATGTACCAGGATAGTGCATCACCTTTCAAACTCCTCATGAAGAGCTTCATGCGGATCCTTTCATCTTTTCCCAAGCCGACCAATTTGTCGCAGTAAGTCCTCAGATGGACTCTTGGGTCACCAGTACCATCGAACATCTCGAACTTAGGAGGTTTGTATCCCTCGGGCAGTTCAACATGGGGCTGTATGCAAAGGTCCTCATAATTCAATCCCTCAACCCCTTTAACTCCTTCGACGCCCTGAACTCGGTTGGTCAATTTCTTGAGTTCCTCGGCCAGATTCCTGATGAGCTTGTCCTTCTCGTCAGACTCATAGGTACGTGGTGTGGAATGAGCTACAGTTTCCACATAAATGTGGTTTTCATAAGCCGGGAAGTGGTCTCTCGTCTGATCCTGTGGAGGTGAAGTGTTGTAGTTGCGTAGTGCAGGTGGAACCGGATCTTTGGGGTGATTGGGTTGTTTTGAGACGCTTTGGGGTAAAGTGGGGTTAAGAGCATTTGGGAAGTGAATGTCTGGGACGTTGAGGGAGAATGATAAGTGGGCCAAGTTCTTGACTTGATCAAGTTCCTCTTGGAACTTTAGCAGCTTTTTCGCTAGTGGAGACATACCCTCGTGCAGAACCTGAATACCTCGACCATCAGTGATCTCAACCTATTCCTCCCTGTTCTCTTTTCTGGTGCCGCTTGCATCTGCCATCTTAGTTTTACCCTTGATTTTTTCTTTGGGAGGACTGGGAGGAGGAGTAGGAGGAGGGCCCCTTGATCTTGTGCAATAAGCTGTTGATGCCAGAGTGCACGAACTAACCTTTGGGGGAGGGGAATAATAAATTTAAAAAAACAAAACAAAAGGTAAGGAAGTCAGTGAGGATTATAAAGAATATTGCGGTAATTTAAACACGTAATGCAAAAATGTAAAACGCATCCTAAGTTGGGGAACCTCTTTGTGCCCGAGGTAGTCCTAGCGAAAAATTAATTTGGAGAACTTGGAATGCTAAATGCCTCATTTTATTGATGTAAAAATGGACGAATCCAAAGAAAATACAAGAAATAAAATCACTAATGGCCATCGGCCTTATTACATTGGTAAAGCGGAAAAGAAAATCCTATCTAATGGGTCCCAGAAGGACCTTCTCAGAGCTTGGCCCTCTTGTCATATTTTAGATCGTGCTGAGTCTGGGGACTTCGTGCCTCGTATCCTGTGAACAAACAAGGTTAGGACCTTACCCCTGCGAGACTCGACTATTTAACATCAATAATTAGCAATGAGCATTTAAGTTCTCCAAATAAATGCACAGAACATGAAGGCGTCCTTTTGGGTTCCAGGGAAACCCAATGGACTTTGGACAAGGCTATCTTAAAGCTATTGTGCGGACAACACGTTAACCTGGCTAGGTTTTACCATGATGCATGTAACATACAATAGAGTAAGGTTTCTATTGGGGTTTAGACTGGTACCCTAGAGCGGACAACTCAAGGGGGAAGGCACGGAACTGTCGACTGCACCACTGATCGACTAGTTTTACCGCCAATACGCCTTTCCAAATTTAGGAGGTAATAATATTGTAATAGTGCAACAACTCATTGTAAGCGTTTCTATAGGTTTTGTTTAGCACGAGTGGAATATGAATGCGGAGCATGATATGTAGTAATAAGCATTAAAACAGATAAGCATGTATTTTCACGTTGAGGAAAATAGTAAAGAAAGGAAATACAATAGCTATAATGGAAAGCGGTTACAAAGAAAACATGAAGATATGTCAGTTACGTTCAGGTGAAATAAATATTTATAAAAAGTAAACAGTTAACAACATATAACGAGGAATAGGAAAAGGTGAAGCATTTAAATGAAAATTAAAGGTCCAAATTCATAAAGCAAATTGTAATGGTATAACCCTAGGGAAGATCCCCAGCGAAGTCGCCATGCTGTCGCGCCCCCTTTTTCAATCGCACAGGTTAGGTATGGAGAGATCGGGTTGATGACATTCTGGACAACTCCTTAAAGGAAGAGGTTTAAGGAAGAGTCGCCACCTAACGGTTTTGGTGCGTTAGGGCACCTAGAGTTGATAACTCATGACCTAGTTCGCATTACCAGAGATTGGGTAAGGGCTTCAAATTATCCCGAGGGGAAGGTATTAGGCACCCCTGAGAATCCACAACTGTGGGTCCCAGCCAATAAGTTTTGTGAATTTGGACGGCGAGCAAGTAACAAATAAGGTTCACGCATGAGGGAATTTTTAAAAAAAACAGTTGGAAAATCATTAAAGGTTTTTGAATAATACAAACATTTTTTTTGAAAAGGAATTATCCTAGGTTTAAAATAATACAGATCACTTCAATGCAATACACGGTATGTCACACCTCGAGGAGGCGGCTACACGTGGTATTAGCGCACCGGTCATCATATCCGTATTATACCCTTCCCGCCCCGTAAGGTTATTTAAAACGCAGGTGTTGGTCACGAAAGCTTATTGCGTGCCACTACCCATCCCATCCTATGGGTCCTGGAGGGTGATTAGGACCACTAATCCTACAGTGTAAGTGCTAGGCTGGACATCCAAGGTTTAAAGGATAAAATACTAGGCGACAAGCATAACAAGTAGGACTTCACATATGAAGGGACACATAGGGACAAATAAAGGCTCATAGATACCTCCACAAGTAGACGTATGATTGGCACGTCTCAAACACACTTAATGTCTCAATGATAGTAGTTTAAAACAGGAGTTTTTAGTAAAACAATAGATCAAAAGAATCTATTTTGAAAACAAAAACTTAATGAAGGCAGAGGATTTAACTAAGATTGAATGGTTCAAAGTAACTAATATGCAGAAATATCGTAGTGGAAATAATGGCAAACTTAGAAGTAAAGTGATTTAAAGCTTTCAAGAACACGTAGCAGGAAATCATTGGGGTCTAGTTTTAGAGTAAATTAGTGATGAGTGGTCGGATTGCAGTGGCTAAAAGCAGCAGTAGACTTTAAAAAAAAGGCAGTAGTTAAAGCTGTTAGCAAATATAGATGAAGGTTACTTAAGCATGGGTTTGAAATGATTTCTTAAAGATAAGTAAATAAATACAGTGGCTTATCACAAAGTAACAACTATTAGTTGTCAAAGAAATGTAGTAAAAGAGTAGTAAAATGGTAACAAACCTAGTGACTTTGAAAAAGCATACAAATAGGAATTTGAAATGGCACGATTTGGAGCAGAATGAAACATTTTGAAAACCCAGTAGTTTGAAAATATGATAGGACAAGAATTAGTGACAATCAGTAGGAGGGAATGGATGCACCACTTCAAGATTGCTTAAGATCTAGAGCTGGGGTTTAATAAAGTAAATAAGCTTTAGTGAAATAAGCAAAAGTGGGAACAACAGATTTCAAAATGTTTAAAGGAAGTGATGAGACTAGAAGAACATAATCTCTTTGATTTTAATACGTATTAGGCCTAAGGTTTGCCTAGGCGTCGCCTATGTTGCCTAATTATATTAAAGGTGAACATGCATATTTAAGTCTGATTTTAAGAAGGATACCTTTATAGAAAACGTTTCAAACAGTTAACCATATTTTAGCGAGATTAAATTAATGAGCTGATTAGGTGTTTCAACAAACATGACTTGAAGCAGACATAGAATCCTAAATAATAGGATATCTAGTGCACATACGAGTGAATAAAATTCTATAGGCATGCTTTCTATATTCAATGCTTGTGAAGATGCGACAGTGATACATCATAACAGTTTTTATTACTTGTTACAATTACTAAGTGAGATCATGGGTTACGAAAGGAGTATGATAATATGCTGAAAGTAAAGTTTAACGAACCGACCAGTAGTTTTGAGCTCTAGCGCGTCGTTCAGCGGTTGGAAGTCATGGACAGCTTGATTTCAAGTATTTTGACTTGTGCATGTGGTCGGAGTTGAAATTATGGAAGTTCGGAATTATATTGGAAGGAAAATTCTCATTTCAGAAGTCTTAAGTTGGAGGAACTGATTAAGATTGGAAATTTGAGCAAACGACCTCAGAATCGAGTTTTGACAGCTCCAGTAGCTTCGTATGATGATTTGGGGCTCGGGCGTATGTTCGGAACAGGTTTCGATGACCCATGGAGCATTTCGGCGCCCAATATAGAAATAAGAATTTTCTTAAGTTTGAAATTGGATTTGGAACGTGATTTAATGTTATTGAGGTCCGAACGGAATTTCGGGACCGGGAGTAGTTCCGTTATGTCATTTATGGACTAGTACCATATCAGATACCACATGTCTATAATAGTAAGGTGTGTGAAAAGTGAGTAATATTTTAAGTAAGTAGAAATAATTCTTAATTATGCGGGTAATTGATTATTTACCGGGTAACAGGACATTACCCAATTAACTAATAGTGGATAAAAATTAATAAATTCCACCCTCCAAAATAAGGCAGCTGGCACAATCAAAAGTAAATGACTTCTTAGTCATTTAATAGGTGGCAACCAAGTAGTAAAGTAAAGGACACTTCATCCTTATATTGGCATATCATCAGAATAGTAGTCATTGTTTTACTACAATATAGGAAATGATCTTAAACACAAGGTTCTATTAAGAGAACAGAATGTTGTCATTATCAATTTCAATCAAATTTCCTTCAAGGTTCCAACGAGAATTTTTAAAATCATAGTAACGTAAATTTTGCGGTTACAAAAGAGTACGGTGCAATCTTTTCCAAGAATATTATACGGATTTTTTCTATTCCAGTTACGAGTCCTCGGGTATAGAGTCGGAGTTGCGGGCGTGTTCTTGGTACGAGAGGTAGATTCGACACGAGGTGAGTCTCCTTTCCAACCTTGTAAGGGGGAAAATGTCCCCATAGGTTCTTGATTTGTGTGTGTACATGTTGTGGGGGCCACGTACGTACCAAGAGACGAGAGTCCGTACATGGTGACTGTATTGCTATGTCGGGTAACCTTAGGATTCACAAGCATGCCTCTATGTGCCCTATTTTTACCTTCGTATGTGTTATGAGTTACGAGTTGTAATTACTGTTGAGATGATAAGGAAAAAGTGAGGTATTATGATTTAAATCCTAGTTGATTACCTGTGGTATTGGCCTAGTCCTGCTGAGTTCACTGTCGAGTTGGAACATGTTTGTCCTTATATATATATACGCACTTGTTATCGAGTCAGCATACGAGTCGCAGGTATAACGCGCGATCGTGGGTCAGCTTATTACTATATCGAGTCAGCACGCGAGTCGCAGGTATGATTCGCGATCGTGGGTTAGCTTATGACCTCATTTCTTATGACCACCCTTATGACTCTGGCCGGTTGTCTTGTTCTGGTATTGTGTGATCACTTGAGTTCTGAGTCACTTATAACTAGATTGTTAGGTATTGGTCAAGAGGAGATTTTGGGTACTTTGCTGTTCATTTTTCAGTTATTATCTGGATCACGTTATTTGCTATGTACTTGTTGTTTACTGTCTCACATGCCTATTGCTTTAGCCATATCTTGTCGTATTTCATATTGCTGGACCTTAGTCAGTGTCTAGTTGACCTCTCGTTACTACTCCTTCGAGTTTATACGGGATACTCACTGGGTACATATATGTATATGTACTCATACTACACTTTCTGTGCATTTTGTTGCACATGTACTTTTATAGTACAGTGATCGATTTGGGGACTTATACGGGCTGCATTCATCCAGAGGCGTTCCGCAGCTGCCAGAGTCTCCCTTCTGTGTACTTACATTTTATATTTATCGCCTTTATCCAATTTATTTTTCGGACAAGCGTTGTATAATTGTATAAATTCTTAGAAATTGCTCATGGACTTGTGTCACCGGGTTCTGGGGATGTGTTGGTATTCTTTTATTATATTAAAGATGATTTCATGTCGTATTTGATTTACGAGAATTTTAAATTACTTGGTTATAAAATGTAAGAAATGTAACGATTTCAAAAATGTTAAACACGAAAGTATTTTAACTTATTGGGGGTGGCTTTCCTGACAGTGGTGTCCGGCGCCATCACCACCTATAGATTTTGGGTTGTGACAACGTGGTATCAGAGCTCTAGGTTCCCCTAGGTTTCACAAGTCATGGGCAAGTCTAGTAGAGTCTTGCAGATCGTTACGGAGACGTCTGTACTTATCTTCGAGAGGCTACAGGGCTGTTAGGAGTACTTTCCTTCTTGATTCCTTCTCGTGCGATTTGATTATCTTAAGGCTTATGCCTATGTTTCTTCCTGCTCAATCTTACGCGTCGCGAAGCGCTTGCTATGAATCGGGAATTTGAGGAGCTGTGTTTCTGAGAGCCTTGAGGTTATTCTCAGGTTGTGATGACGCTTACGATTGGTTTTCGCGCGATGTGGGTATGATGGTAGAATGCTTGCCCACATGCTGGGGTGATGAATGGTTTGGAGGGAGGTCTTTGCAAGGCGTGACTTCGGGATCTCAGTATTGTAGTTCCGGTAGAGGAAAGACATTTGGATTGTAAATGGTCAGGTCTTGGATTGATAAGGTAGTAAGACTTGGTGTGTTCAGGTAAGGTGCTATATTCACCTATGATGTGGTATCAGTGTTTGATCAAGTAGAATGCGTTAAGTTTGCCGGTGTTATGGTTCTTCAGTTGCATTGGGTTAAAGTGTTATGAAGTAGTGTTGAAGAAGCGGATGTCGGAGATCTTGGTGTGTGGTGGTTCCAAATTTAATAGCTACTTCTAGTGAAGACAACTCGAGAAGGATGATCTGCGGAGAGTCTGAAATTGTGGTGATCTGCTGGTTTAAGAGCTACGGAGAATGATATTGAATTGAGGTCGCAGTTGAGAATCATATGATGAAGGAATTCACAAGAGATGTGTCAGATGGCGGCTAAATTTCTGAAAGGCCAGGTGGAAGGAACGGAAGTCGGTAGTTGCTTAAAGGCAAGGGTTTAACAAATGGAGGAGTGGCAGCGTAGCACATCAGGTCAGTGGTAGGACGGCTGCCTATCTAGAGGGAAAGTTGGAATGATTTGAGAGCTGTAGTGGATCAGAAGATATGGCAGTGTAGGAAAAGTCAATAGATTTCCAGGAGGAGCGGACAGACAAGCAAGGTTGGTGAATGAGGGCAGGCTTAGGATGGGGTATTGATGTCGTAGAGGGTGTGCAGCGCAGCGTTGCTGGACGGTGTCAGTTGGTGATTTCCACAAGAGGGTTAATTTATGGGAACAGGTTAGCGGTCGTGTGATTGGCTAGTTTCTGCAGAAGATAATAGTGGCTATTCGGTAGGAGACAGGATGTGTGAATGGTGCTAGGGGATTTGGGTATTTAGGGAGTGCTAATAGGAGAATTCGGAAGGGCTGAACGGGTTGGTTGAGAAAGAGCATATTAGCGACAGAGAAAGGATTTCAGCAGGGTCTATAATGCTGCAAGAGTAGCTTCAGGCTAAGTGGGGGAGTCCCACCTCCTGCAGTTCGGTTGTAGGATTGTGTTCTCCTGGGGTCGCGGATTGTCGGCAAATAGGCAAGTTGTACGGGTAGTGACTTAGTCACATACTTCATTGAGAGGATGTTCATGTGCTGGAAGAGCCTTGGAGTTGATCGTATTCGGGGCCAGTCAGAGTGGGTGACTCTCAGTAGTGGTCCTAGTAAATTCGAATGATTGAGAATGCGGTGTTTAAGGGTTTCAAGCAGCAGTATGATTAAGAATTGAGCTTTTGCAGCGTAATTTTTGAGAAAAGGGAAAGATGATTGAAGTGTTCTATGTTATTTTCAGCATGCAGAATAGTATGGAAGGAGTGATAGAATAGACTCCGGATTGTGGAAATGGTCATTGGAAGGGTATGAGATGGGTTGCGGGGTTTAGGCAGCACGGTTTCGTGAATCAGGGTCACTCGGGAAGAGTGAGGGTTGAGTTGCTATGAGATGAAGGGAGCTACTATTATTCTTTAGGCAATTGAAGATGATTAAAAGGATGATGGATTTTGTTAGCCATGGTTGAAATGGCACATGGGCGGCAGTGAATAGTTCCTTCGGTGTAATTGAGTATGTGTATGGTTTGTTCGGATGTGTGTGGGGCATGTCGGCCGTCGTAATAGGTTTCATTGGAAGTATTCACGTGCTATGGCCTGTCAGGCATAGGCGGATACCGCAAGGTTTATGGTGGTTCAGACCACTACTTAATGAGTTGGCATGTATTGTGTTTGTGAGAATTCGCTCGTGTGGTAGTTGATTCGGTGTTCATATATCAGAAACAGGCCTGGCAGAGAATTTCCGGTGTTGGAATCGAGTTCGGAAGTTGTTGTATGGATAAAGGAAGTTATCTTGAAATTTTATCAAGTTTATGTGTTCAAATGGGGTGTGTCAGCACGGGCAGGTGCACGAGGTGTTGGTCAGTGATTTTAGATATCTCAAGAGAAGTTCTTGGCACGTTCGAGGACGAACATCTGTTTAAGTGGGGGAGAATGTAACGACCCGACCGGTAGTTTTTGAGCTCTAGCGCGTCGTTCAGCGGTTGGAAGTCATGGACAGCTTGATTTCAAGTATTTTGACTTGTGTGTGTGGTCGGAGTTGAAATTCAGGAAGTTCGGAGTTAGATTGGAAGGAAAATTCTCCTTTCGGAAGTCTTAAGTTGGAGGAATTGATTAAGATTGGAATTTGGAGCAAACGACCTCAGAATCGAGTTCTGACAGCTCCAGTAGCTTCGTATGATGATTTGGGGCTTGGGCGTATGTTCGGAACAGGTTTCGATGACCCAGGAGCATTTCGGCGCACAATATAGAAATAAGAATTTCCATAAGTTTGAAATTGGATTTGGAACGTGATTTTATGTTATTGAGGTCCGAACAGAATTTCGGGACCGGGAGTAGTTCCGTTATGTCATTTATGGACTATTACCATATCAGATACCACATGTCCATAATAGTAAGGTGTGTGAAAAGTGAGTAATATTTTCAGTAAGTAGAAATAATTCTTAATTATGCGGGTAATTGATTAATTAACGGGTAACAGGACATTACCCAATTAACTAATAGTGAATAAAAATTAATAAATTCCACCCTCCAAAAATTTGGCAGCTGGCACAATCTAAAGTAAATGACTTCTTAGTCATTTAATAGGTGGCAACCAAGTAGTAAAGTAAAGGACACTTCATCCTTATATTGGCATATCATCAGAAAAGTAGTCATTGTTTTACTACAATATAGGAAATGATCTTCAACACAAGGTTCCATTAAGAGAACAGAACGTTGCCATTATCAGTTTCAATCAAATTTCCTACAAGGTTCCAACGAGAATTTTTAAAATCATAGTAACGTAAATTTTGCGGTTACAAAAGAGTACGGTGAAATCTTTTCCAAGATTATTATACGGATTTTTCCTATTCCAGTTACGAGTCCTCGGGTATAGAGTTCGAGTTGCGGGCGTGTTCTTGGTACGAGAGGTAGATTCGACACGAGGTGAGTCTCCTTTCCAACCTTGTAAGGGGGAAAATGTCCCCATAGGTTCTTAATTGTTGTGTGTACATGTTGTGGGGGCCACGTACGTACCAAGTGACGAGAGTCCGTACGTGGTGACTGTATTGCTATGTCGGGTAGCCTTAGGATTCACAAGCATGCCTCTATGTTCCCTATTTGTACCTTCGTATGTGTTATGAGTTACAAGTTGTAATTACTGTTGAGATGATAAGGAAAACGTGAGGTATTATGATTTAAATCCTAGTTGATTACCTGTGGTATTGGCCTAGTCCTGTTGAGTTCACTATTGAGTTGGTACACGTTTGTCCTTATANCAGCTTATTACTATATCGAGTCAGCACACGAGTCGCAGGTATGATGCACGATCGTGGGTCAGCTTATTACTATATCGAGTCAGCACGCGAGTCGCAGGTATGATTCGCGATCGTGGGTTAGCTTATGACCTTAGTTCTTATTACCACCCTTATGACTCCGGCCGGTTGTCTTGTTCTGGTATTGTGTGATCACTTGAGTTCTGAGTCACTTATAACTAGATTGTCAGGTATTGGTCAAGAGGAGATTTTTTGGTACTTTGCTGTTCATTTTTCAGTTATTATCTGGATCACGTTATTTGCTATGTACTTGTTGTTTACTGTCTCACATGCCTATTGATTTATCCATATCCTATCGTATTTCATATTGCTGGACCTTAGTGAGTGTCTAGTCGACCTCTCGTTACTACTCCTTCGAGTTTATACGGGATACTCACTGGGTACATATATGTATATGTACTCATACTACACTTTCTGTGCATTTTGTTGCACATGTACTTTTATAGTACAGTGATCGATTTTGGGACTTATACGGGCTGCATTCATCCAGAGGCGTTACGCAGCTGCCAGAGTCTCCCTTCTATGTACTTACATTTTATATTTATTGCCTTTGTCCAATTTATTTTTCGGACAAACGTTGTATAATTGTATAAATTCTTAGAAATTTCTCATGGACTTGTGTCACCGGGTTCTGGGGATGTGTTGGTATCTCTTTTATTATATTAAAGATGATTTCCTGTCGTATTTGATTTACGAGAATTTTAAATTACTTGGTTATAAAATGTAAGAAAGGTAACGATTTCGTAAATGTTAAACACGAAAGTATTTTAACTTATTGGAGGTGGCTTGCCTGACAGTGGTGTCCGACGCCATCACGACCTATAGATTTTGGGTCGTGACATAAAGGGCCTAAAGTAGTATTTCTAATGCATGAGGTACATGTCCTAAACAGGATATCTATTGCACATATAAGTAAAAAAATCCTATGAGCAGGTTTTCTACCCATTAATAGACTAAGCATGCATAGCCCCCCATATTCACTATCCAGCCCCAATAGTTTATTTACAAATTATTACAGGCCATAGCAAATGAATTACAGTAATTGCAAAGAAAAATAAGAAGTTATTCTATAGAGAGCCTTCAAACAGGCCCAAGTACCAGATCCAACATGCCATATGCCAAGACCTCTTGTAACCAGGTGTGTGAGAGTTCCTAAGGATATCAGGGGATCCCAGGCAGTGCTCACACCCAAGTTCCCTAGCCAGGAATGAATAGGTGCAGTGTAGAATGCCAGCCTTGTGTGTCAGCGTTCAATGGGTACTCAGGGGTCCCCAAGGCAGTGCTCACACGAAGGGGGCTGAACCTAAAGTCTAAGAGTAGTGAGATGTGCTTGTAATTTAAAGAGTTGAGTTTGAAAGTAGTTTGAAGTAACAGTTTTGAAATAGAACTTTAGAGGACAATGTAAGAGTTTATGAAAACCAGTTTACAAAAGGAAAGAAGCAGGCCCACCACAACTCAGTAGATATGCCGAGTTCCAGAAGCAAACACAATCAGGGGAAAAGGAGTAGGAACAAATAATTCTTATGATAGCAATAGAATAGAGTTACAGGTTTTCAAATAATTATAACATAGTTATCACAAAGTATCACATATTGTGGATCATGATTAGTATCATATAACACTTAGACATCAGGGGTGCATGCTTATAGTATTGAAAGTCAGACAAATGATGCAAACACACAAGGAAATACTGGTCATGCTTATACAAGAAACAATAATCATAGGACAGGAAAAAGTATAGGAGTCAAGCAGAGTCAGAGTGAATCACATAAGGGGAGCAGGAAGCATACTACACTAAAGTGAAAAGGAAAATAACAGAGACATGCTAGTTGCATGGTTGACAATAGAACCATAAGTAGAAGCACAAAAGGAATAACAAGTATATTAGCAAGAACTAAAACATATTGTGTTGGAGTACTGTAAACTTAAATTAGGGAAATACCAGTCAAGGGATATAGCACATCAAAATGCAAGGAGATGGTGCAGCAAGCAGTGGTATGCATAACAATAGAACAGCAGCAAGATAGTAGTGCACAGAAGCAAGAGAGAGCAACAAGGATTTCTCAGTCTTGGCTTTTAGCCGACTGAGTAGTCAATAACCAATGTAAAGAGAAAGAATGGATGTGTATAGAAACAAAGAGGATTCAGAACAATGTTAATGTTCTAAGTTTGAGTATGTTATAGTGACATGCAATGTAAAATGTGTGTTTTTTTTATATCAATGTTCTCAATATCTTAGTGTGTTATGCAAAGAGAGAAGATAGAGGATATATAGTGTTACAAACGAGTAGCACATAAGGTAAGGAGTAGTAATTTAACATAATTACATGAGTGATATTCAGTCAGAATCAATCAGAATCAATCAAAGATTTGGACTCCCTTTAATTAGGGAGTCACAATTCAAACGACACAATTAGGACTAAATAAGGAAAATAATCAAGGTGTAAACTGACCATTTACCATAAAAGGGGCAGTAAAGCATATAGCAAGTAGTTAAGTCTAGGTACATAGCACAATAACTAGGGAGGGTATATGTCAAACAAATCAGTAGCATATTCGTGTCCATAAATAGGGCATAGTACAATCGAGTAATAGAAATTAGTCACATGAATCAAGAATGGAATTATAAATCAAAGGGCTTAATGACAGTATCATACAAACAAGGAAACAATTCAAAAACTAGTACGAAATTACAAGAAAAATACACAAAGTCACTATTTAGGGAAGACATCACAGGTCTAAGGAGTTTACCAAAAAATCAGTATAAATCACTATGTGAACAATCGATAGAGCAAATAGTCAGACTTACTAGACGTTTAAACAACAAGTATTGAACAAAATCAGAGAAGCCCTAAGCAACCATTTAGAGAATTAGCAGGAGATAGCAACGAATGAAAGCGAGAATCACAAAGAATGCACGGATAGTTTCATAGGAAACGAATACACATAGTCATGCAAATAAAAGACAGCCTAGAAAATTAGGCTTTCATTTTAGCATAGCACTTCAGACAACAAGACAAGCCTGAGAAAAATTGCTCAAACATGGTAGAGATTGCTAAAAATCAGAAGAAGAATTGCTTTGAAAACAGGATTTAGAAACCCTAGACTTCGAAATCGTTAAAAATGGAATTTTCCAGAGAAAAAATATAGAAAAGTTTCATAATACTATAGATCTATAATGGATTTCAAAGAAAAGGTCGAAATACAGAAGGTTAGGGTTTCGTGGAACCCAAAGGAGAGAGAAAACCTCATAGATGGCACCGGCTTAGGCCGGAATGGCTGTGAATCTTACTCAGACAGTCGGGGAGGCCGAAAAGGTGGCACGGGACCATGGGAGATGAGTTGGACCGCTCCAGGTTCGCCTGAGTGTCCCCAAAGTATTACTGGACCGGTACAAGGGGTGTGGATGACCATGAGATAATGAAGACCCAAGGTTTCCGGTGAGAAACCAACCGGAGAGGGTGGATGGAACTCATCGGAGAAGGAGAAGTCAGTGAGACTTCTAGAGAGAACTAGAGCGTCGCAGAGAGAGATAGAGAGAGAGTGGGTGTTAGCAAATTAGGGGTCGGAGGGGGTAGTGGTTGGGTTTAATTATGGTAACTTAGATCTGAACCGTTGATCTCAAATGATCAACGGTTCAGATCAAGCATGGGGTTGGGCCGGGTAGGAATGGGTTTTGGGCTGGGTTGTTTGTGATCTGGGTTGGGTATTTTAATTGGGTTTGGGTTGGGGTTAATTAGGCTATATTTTAAATAATAGATGGCTATATATTAAATACCCAAAAATAGATAAATAATTAAATAAACAACCAATAATTGTACAAAAATGAAATTGAGTTTAAATAGATAAAATTACAGTAATTAAATAGTATTAAGTGTAAAAATACATAAGTTTCGAATTAAAATAATACACAATATTCAATTGGGCTATAATTGAAATATTATCGTAATTGAAATTAAATAAGACCCAATTGGCCAATTTACGAAATAATTATATTTTAATAAGTTAAAAGTGATTATAAATGACATACTGAGCTAAAAATATTATTTGGAATTATTTTAGAGTACCATTTGTGAATTATAAAAATATACAATATTGAATATTAGGGAAATAATTTAGATAAAAATATGGAAAATTAGGAAAATTACTCATTGTTGCAAAGATTGATTTTGAAAGCTTATATAAAGTTTGAAAACAATTTGAGGAAAAATTGGGTATCAACAGGCCTGGCCAATTTAAAGCATCGCGTACGCATTGCCAGGGTGCGTTCGCATAAAGTAAATCCCTGAGCAGTGTATTTTTATAGCGGGTTTAGTTCATTTTCTTCCATTTCCATTTTCTTCCTTGGGTTAATTGAGAGCTTCCAAGAGGACCATTCAACCTAGTACTTGAGGTAAGTAAATTGCTTATTAACACCGAGTTTAAATATCAATTTCTAGTTAAATCCTCTACTAATTTATCAAAATCATGAACTTTGGTAGGAATTTTAGGGCTTTCGAGGGATTTGCAAATTGTCCGTTTAAGGCCATCAATTTAAGTAGAAATCATGTATTAATGTTCCTTAGTCTATGAGAGAGTGATTCCTTCGAGAATTTTCGGAATTCGAGCGTGCAGGCCCGGGGTTGAAATTTAGAAATTCTTCAAGAATGTGAATTTTGGGATAAATGAGATAATCCCTTTTCTTTGAACATGAATTGATGTAATTATACTATATTTGGCTAGTTGCGAGCCCTCGAGAGTATAGTTCAGAGTTCCGGGCGCATCATTGATTCGAGGGGTAGATTCGACACGAAGTGAGTCTCCTTTCTAACCTTGTAAGAGGAAATTGTCCCCATAGGTGATGTATATGCTATGTGTAATCTGTTTGGGGGATACGTACGCACCAAGTGACGAGAGTTCGTACGTAGCGTCTATCATTGTTATGTCCGGGTAGTTAGGCCCACATCATGCCCTATATGCTTCCTTGTAATGCCTTGCCTTATATGCTTCCTTGTAATGCCTTATATGCTTCCTTGTAACGCCATATGTACTATGAGATCATGTTATGTATAGTATTGTTTCTCCGAGGCTTTATGGAAATTGTTGAATTGAAAGGAATTGGTTATGGAAAGTAAGTTTTATAAGTTATTGTGTGTGCATGTGACCGCTTCGCAATTTTACATTCCGCGGGCGATGTGTGATTTCCCCCACTCTCATGGGAGCGGGCCGTATGCCACGACGGATTGAAAGGTGCACTTTTGGGACGGGCCGATCGATCCTCGGCAGTGCACAAAGATGATATAATTGAGAATGCACTTTTGGTACGGGTCGTTCGATTCTCGGCAGTGCATGGACGAAGTTGTACTATGTTATGATATGGTTTTTGATACCCAATTTTTCCTCAAATTATTTTCAAACTTGCATATAAGCTTTCAAAATCACTCTTTGTAGTAATCAATATTTTTCCATAATTTTTCGTATTTTTATCAAATCATTTTCCTGGTTATTTAACATTTTTATGTTCCATAATTATTCATAATTATGCATAAGTGATGTTACAAACAATTTCAAATCATTTTTTCTTACTCAATAGGTTATTTATATCTTATGTTTAAACCTATTGGGATTTTATTATTTCACCAATTAGCCAATTTGGCATTATTTGGCTATAATTTCAATGATTTTGCAATTATGGTCTAATTGTACATTTTATGCTATTTTAATTCAGTGATTAGTCATCTTATATTTTAAATACTAATTAATTACATTAATTTCACTTATTTAGCCATAATTTCATTTTATCTAATTATTAGCTATTTTTTATTAATTATTTATCTATTTTTAGTGGGTATTTAACAAATAGCCAATTTTTATTTCTTAAATCCAGCCTAAGTTATACCCATTCCAAACCCATCTGTAACCCATAAACGACCCAGCCCAAAACCCATAAAATACCCGACCCAATCCCAAGCCAATCTGAGTCGTTGATTAGATCAGATCAACGACCCAGATTTTAGTTAACTAAAATATCTCTAACCTAACCCCCCTTTTCTATCTCATTTCCTTCGAGACGATTCCTCTCCCGTCTCTCTATCTCTCTATCTCTCTACGACTCTCTAGAAGTCTCTTGACTTCGTCTTCTCCGATGTTTTCCAGTCGCCTTCTCCTGTGGATTCTCACCGGAACCCTGATTCCCTATCATCTCCTGGCCTCTCGCTTGCCTCTCACCTATTCAGCGACCTCTTAAGCTCTTCAGACGAGCCTGGAGCGGTTCACTCGCCTCCCTTTGGGTCTCTTGCCATTTTCGGCAATCCCCGGCCGTTTGAGTAAGTCTTGTAGTCTCTCTAGCCTAAACCTATGTTGTTCATGAGATTTTCCCTCTTTTCTGGGTTCCACGAAACCATAATCTCATGTATCTTGGTTTTTCTTTAAAGATCCATTTTACATTTACAATATTATGAAGTTTCTCTATTGTTCTCTCCGAAAAATCTCATTTTTTAACAATTTCAAAAGCTAGGGTTTCTCAACCCTATTCTCAAAACAGTTTTCCTTTTTGATTTTTTAGTCACCTATGTTGTGTTTAAACGAGTATCTCATGATTTTGTGTTGCCTTGACTGTTATGCTGAAACCCTAAATTTCTAGGTTGATCTTTATTATGTGTATTCGTCTCTTACAAGACTATTTGTGTATTCTTTGTGACTCTTGATTTAGTTCATTGTTATGACTTTTAATGTTCTGAGTGTTGCTCCGTGTTGATCAATGACTTTTGTTTAAATGTTTAATAAGTCCGACCCCTTGCCTTATTAATTATTCACCTAATGATTTGTACTGATTTTTGTGTGAAAATCCCAAGACCTGTGATGTTTTCCGTGAATAGATGATCTTATGTATTTCCTTTGTAATTCTGTACCAATTTTGAATGCTTACCTTACTCATGTGATACTTTTCTTAACTACATTGGATTCCCTGTAATTGTGATTGCATTCGAGATTCCTTCAATTGATTTTCAAAGCTGATACTCTTCTTTACTTTATAAATATAATGTTAGTTCAACTTTCCTTAATTATATACTATATATTTTGCTCTTATTATGTGCCATATGATTTCCTTGTCTCTAATTAAACAAAATTAGTCTTATAAGTTGATTTCCTTTCCTTACTTAGCCCTGGCTGCACCGTTTGAACTTGACTCCTTAATTGAAGGAGTCCAGTATTCTAATTGATACTAATTGGTTGTTATTTCCATAATTATGCACCCTTTACCTATGTGACTATTCGTTTTTCAAACTATATATACCTTGTCTTCTCTCTTTACACAAAGACTCTAAACACACTCTTGACTTACACGAACACATTGAAACACTGCATATTACTAAGGCATAACTCAAAGCTCATAGCAGTGACATTGTTCTGAGTTCTCTTTGCTTTCATACCCCTCATTTCTTGCTTTTCACACTAGTTATTGACCACTCAAGCGGCTGAAATCCAAGCCTGAGTAATCATTGTTGCTCTCTTGCATATGCATACTACTGTCCTGTTGCTCTCTCTCATTCTGCACACTATTGTCCTCTGCTGCTCTCTTATTCTGCATACTGATATTGCTGCTCTATCTCTTTGCATTTTGCTATTCTCTATCACTCGACTGGTATGTCTCTAAGTTAGTTTTATAGTATCTCCACACAATATGCTTCAGTTATTGTTTATCTACTTATTGTTCCTTTTGTGCTTTATCTTGTGGTTCTACTGCCTACGATGTAATTAACATGACTCTATAATGTCCTTTCCCTTTTTCTATTCTGCTTTCTCCATGTGATTCTCTATCATTGTTTGAGTCTTGTGTAATTAGCATGTCCCTGCTCTTCCTCTTAGCCTAATACGTCTCATGTTTCCTCATGTGTGACTCTGTTTGAGACTTATGTAACTAGTATGCTTAATCGTTTATGGGTTGATGTTTCTCATCTCAACATGACCACTGTTACATGCTTAGCTTCCTATGTTACAAACACATGATACCTGAATGCTACATGGTTCGGATTCCATGCCTAAGATGTGACTCTATGAATCTATGTTGCTTTGTAAACGACTATGTGGTAACTATGTGAATCTGTAACCTTATTCTACTGCTAATTATTTGTCCCCAACTACCTACCCCTATTTGTGTTTGTTCCTTTCCTGAACGCTCTACCTACTGGCTGTGATTGTATTGCTTCTCTCTTTGATAAACTGTTTTTCTCACAAAATCCTTTATTACTTTTTCTAAAGTTATTTTCAAAGTACTGTTGTTTCAGACTACTCTTTGCAAACTCAAACAACAAAATCCTCTGTTAAACTCCAAGCACTTCCCACTACTCTTAGACTTTAGGTTCAACCCCCATCGTGTGAGCATTGCCTTGGGTACCTTGAGTACTCATTGAACTTTGACATATATGGTTGGCACTTTACACTGCACTTACTGCTAAGCCCCGCAATATTATGGTGTTGTCACGCTTCGCAGTAATAAGTTACGACGATGTTGCACCCTGTAGTATTGTACATTGAATTTGGAGTAAGGTAATTGACATCAGTCCAAGGAAAAGATGATTTGAAAATTATAAGGATTATACTATTTCAAACAAGTGATAAGTAAATTCGTGAATGTGAGAGGGAGAGCAAGTCAAAGAAAACGAATTTTGTCAAAGTTTGGCATTTTAGGATAAAATACGGCCCGAGCTAAAATACTCGGTGTTTATGGACTAGTGTCATACGAGGTACCACATAACCATGATAATAAGGTGTATAAGGTATGTGAAGAGTGAGTAGTATTTTAATTAATTTGAGATAATTTTTAATTATGCGGGTAATTGATTAATTACCGGGTAACGAGACATTACCTAATTAATTAATTCACTGTTTTGGATAATATTGTCCTTCCCCAACGTGGCATGAACATGTTATATTCATTAAGTTACTCATGTAGCAAGGTGTCAACAGCAAAGAACAAGACACGCTAGAGAACATCTAGTTTAGAGAAAATCCTATTTTGCCTGAATAGACAGTTCTACTAATAAGAAATGATGTGGAGCCAAGTAGAATGGTGGAATGGTTAAAGAGGGTTTGTAGTAATTTATTGATTGATTAATATCTGCAATACACTTGCAAATTATCAATGGTTTGTTATTATGAATGGAAAGGATCATGGGATAACAAATGGAAGTTCAAAGTTGTTATGTCTACTTCTTTCGTTAGAATATGAAGCGTAGTAAAACTTTCTTTGAGATTTTTCTTGTTTTAGGTACCCAATAGACGTTTTATTTTGGATATAGAATAAGATTCTGAGGAGGTTATGCATATTGTATTACAATCTCTTATTCAGACAGTCATGGTTCTTCGATGCCGTTTGCCTCATTCCGTTGTTAAATTCTGAGTATTAGTCCAAATTATAATGAAGAAACGAGCAAATACACAGTTTCTATAAATTATTCTATTCATAAAAATAGTAGGGGTGTCTATATTCTTGATTCCCCATGAGAATTATTATTATTTTCTGTTCATGGATCTCAAAATAATACGCAGTTGGAAAAGTTTATCCGAAAGAAATATTGAGATTATTACGTACTTTTCATGCATTTCATACATGTGCATTGACCCATGACCAGATAGCGTTATATACGCACATATATGTAAATATATATATATATGGGATATGGGAAAAGGTTACGGCGTTATATACGCACCACCACCTGATCAGCTGGTATACGATGATGATTTCGCCCACAATGGCTGATATGATATGATGGGATGCCCTCAGAGGCTGATGATGTTATGAAACATATACCTATACACGACATGACATTCATACGCATATGCATGATGCTAAAAGTGATTTATTATTTACAAAATTATCCAGACATACAGGTTGAGTCACTTACTCTATATCTCTTACATGTCTCTTATGTATTTATTTATGTGCCTTACATACTCGGTACATTATTCGTACTGACGTTCCTTTTGCCTGGGGATGCTGCGTTTCATGCCCGCAGGTCCTGATAGACAGATCGAGATCCGTCCAAGTAGGCTATCAGCTCAGCGGAAGATGTTTGTGCGCTCCATTTGCTTTGGAATTGCTTGTTCTGTTAGTATGATTTAGACGTGTATTGTTTGGTGTGGCGGGACTCTATCCCGTCCTCTATGACATTTATGTACTCTTAGAGGCTTGTAGACATATGTCGTATACGTGAAAGATTGTACGGCCTTGTCGGCCTATGTTTTGAGTTTATAAATGATTATGTTGGCCTATTAGGCCCATATGTCACGTGTATATGATGATGTAATAAGAAAGATGCATTACGTTGGTAATCGGTCGAGTAAGGTACCGGGTGCCCGTCGCGGCCCATCGGTTTGGATCGTGACAAATGTGGTATCAGAGCAGTTCTGTCCTAGGGAGTCTACAAGCCGTGTCTAGTAGAGTCTTGTTTATGGGTGTTTCGTGCACCTCACTTATATGCAGGAGGCTACATGGCATTTATGACTCTCACTGTTTCTTCTTACTTTAGATCGTGTGGTAGATCTCACTTATAAGAATTCAAATTCCGAATTTCTATTCGTAATAAGACGATGCTTACATTCAGAAAGATGATTAGTAAGAGATATAGTTGTGAAAGTGTTGAGTTAGAGAAACTCGATTTTTGCATCTTGCTTATGATAAGTAAATGAGAAGTATTTAGCTGATCATGCGTATACCAAAAGGTGTACGGTTCTTGATAAGGAGTTTTTAGGAAAGACTACTTATCTAGTCTTACGGTAAAAATGAATAACGGAGTCGAAAGTTAGAGACGAGTTGTAACAAGTAAAAGAAGCGAGGTGAAGATGGGTACGAGGTACCCAGTTAATAAAGATTATCCTTATTTACCATTCAATAAGGGAGATATAAGCATTTTGAATTACCTACAACAATAATAGATGTACGTACAACCGGCCGCGCCTATCTCAGTCATGCCCTATGGGAGCTAACGGATATGGTTTAATTTAAGAGAAAGACAGGATAGTAGGATCCGACTGCGGTTTGAGTAGCCCAAAATGATGAATGGATGGTTTGAATACAATTACATTGGAAGATTGGACGTCAATTGAGTATTGAAGGACGAAACAGAGGAGATCAAGGAGGACATTATGGAGTTCTACTAAGACTTATATTCAGAGAATCTACAAGAAAGACGGCTGGTTCTATGAAGTAAATGCCTCATACATGGGAAATAAATAAAAAGCCACTCTTATTTGTTTTTGCACTGCCAAGTTACTGCACAATTGTGGCAGCTTTTCCTGAATATTACTGGTCCGCATTTGGTCATCTTTTGAAATAGTAAAGGTATTATTAGAAGGTATCATGGCACAGAAAGGCACAAGACTCGAGAAATACCAGAAGATACTATACTACGACAAATATGCAACTACTTACTTCCTCATAACAATTCTAAGAAATCCATATACTGATCCATACTTCCAATATGTCTCCTCTTACACGAGAAAGAAAGTATGCGTTGGTTGATATTTTCGAAGGGATAAATATTTTTTTTGGTATTGCTCTCATACCTAGTAGAGAAAGAATGTTAGGCAACCTGAAGATCCGGTGGAGCAAGGGGAGCTAAAAGAAAAAGAATGTTTTGTTCAAGTTTTTGGAATAAAGTAACAGATATAAATGTCAGCAGGAAGTAAGAAGAGAGTTAATGATGCATTATGAGTATGATGTGATACGTGGATTACAACGGTAGATAAAAAAGATGACAGTATTACAGAATTTATAGTCAAGTAAAGGAATAGACAAGAGGTGATAGGCCTTGAGACAACAAAAGAGTATAGGCCATAAAGTCATATCATCATTTCAAGGAATAAGTTCGTGACTCCAACGCAACTACCTGAAGGAAAAGTTAAACCTCAGAATAATATAAACCAGTATGGATTGGTGAACAAGATAAACTAAACATGAATTAGGGACTGAGTGATTTGATAATAGTCGGCATCATGAGAATTTCATATTTCGTTCTAGCGGTAGTAGAATGGACAACAGAAAGATTATTGCAAGGCGAGTAAGGGTCATTGGTGATGTGAAAGGACGCCAAGGATGAAGAAGAAAACTATCTATTGACAGGTCGTCATAGCTTCAAGTCTTAGTACTCCCCTAAAGGAGGAATATGGAATAATAAAGGAAGAATGCGATAAAATGAAAAAGGGATGATATTGCACTTATTCAAAGCCTACAGTTATGGTACGATACCAGAGTATTATGTAAACACAATGTCAAGGAAAGGAAGTAATGGTTTCTGCCCGAGATATTATTGATTAATAAGGAGCCAGTGTGAGAGGCAAGTTTAGACAAAGAAAATGACACAAGAAAGATTATGCGAAATATTGATTCGGGAATAGGCCAACAAGAAATTAGTAGTTGATTCAAGAAGAGCATGGAAATGACTAGACAAGAGAATACAGACAAATCAATAGATCGTGCAAGATAAACATAGGGAACCCCAATATGGGGAATTCAGCCTCACAGTTATGACATCATGATCCTTGAAAACTATCCATATAGGATTTGGGGAAGTTAAAAACGTATTGTATGAGTGTTACGGAAATAAAAGAAAGTGGCACCATAAAGACAATCAAAATATTAGTTCAGGAGTAACCCTACGAGTAAAAGGGCGTGGAGATAAGTAACTATGGGTAATTATAGGCGTGGAAGAACATCAAAAATTCCGTNAGGAAATAAGGAAAAAGGCTTCAACCAAAGCACGATGACCTAGAGAGGAAATGGTCGTGTAACAATAGTCTCACAATAACATTGGAAGCACTCCAAAGGAAAGTGTCACCTACCGTGGCTAATGAGAGGGAAGTAAACTTAAGAGTAATATTCGAGATTATATGAGTTGCACGAAAACTCTGGCATGTGTGGGCACTAAGATAAGCTAAGTATGGACGCAACATGGGGGCATAAAGACTAGGAAAAGTAATATATTACCTTGAAATAAAGATAAGATTGAATGAGAGAAATTATTCGATCAATGATCCAGAGTTGGTTACGTTATGAACGCACTTAAGGGTTCGAAGTTTTACACATGCAAGATATACAACCGTAGAAGATTCTGGTATACGTTAATGAAAGAATCGAGCCCATGTCATAGAAGGATTGAATTATTGAAGGATTGAATTATTGAAGGATTGAATTATTGAAGGATCGTATCATGGATATTCCTCAGCGTCCATAACAGGCTAAAGTAATAACTAATAACATGAACCGCATATCAGGAGGTAGCTTAAGCTAACATAAAGGTCGATCAGAAGAAGGAGGAAACTAAAGAGTTACATCAACGAAGTAAATCATGAATCCAATTTTTGGGCCCAGAAATTGTAGAAATCATGATTGAGAACATTGCAGTATCACTCTTAATATCAGAGGTACAACAGAGGAAGTACAACAACCATATTCTATAACAACCCTACGATAAAGCCAGTCGAAAAAGTACAAGCCTCATAAGAAGCCAGTACGAAGCTCCCACCGGATTGTGTATGAACAGTGTTATACTAAGAGCTTCAAGTTATGGCTGTGAATCATACCTACGTGGAAGGAAGGTTATGAAAGAGATAGAACAATGCGAGGCAATATTTTAAGGTAAGTAAGGAAAAGGTGAACAACGTACAAGATACTCAAATGCATATGGCTATGAATAGTCCATACTACGGATAAGAGGTTAGAAGCGTGGGGATTCAGTATCCGGGAATGATAGCAGCGTCGAGCATATCTTCCAGCCTATGGTATAGGTATCGAAAGTCATGACTAAGAGAATAAAGAAGATTAGAAATGATGCTATGTCTCACTTGACGTTCCCAAAATGACATAAGGTAATATATGATGCAAGAAAGTTGAAATGTTGCGATTAATATAAATAGAGATGTGTAGGTCGCAAGCTATAACAAAATGGATAAGTTCTCAGGATTAAGCCCGTGAAAAAAAGCAGAGCATAGGGTTTATCTAAGTTGTACAAAGCTCACTATACCCTGAATAAACTCAAAGGAGTCTAAGACTAATAACATTTAGAAGAGATTGAATGTTGCCCTATTAATTGAATGAGGGTGTAATTGTTATAGACAAAGGATGATGTTTGGGCTTTCGATTGGGTAATGATATGACGAAGAAAAGAAAGGTCATGAATTGGACATGATTAAAATACCCACGCAAGGTGAATCACATTGGGATGTTGTGGGATACGGTTACGAAAGCAGGGTATCGCCCCAGGTGGATCAATCTAATCATTTCAGATGTCCCGGATAAAACGTGAATCTTAGCGGCAATATTACATAAAAGGTTAAGTTATCAGGTGTGGATTATGGATCAAAATCGAGGTGAATCAATAATGGATGAGAGGAGATTAGGCCATCATTCTTAGGATGAACCGTAATGTGGAAGCATTAGAGGACATTGATTTATACGTATAGGATAAGCAATGTAAGTAACCTGGGATTTAGTAGCATACCTCAGTAACAAGAAATCGAGGTAAGAGTTATGGTATAGTATGACCTACGTAGATGCAGTAAAGTCATACAAATGGATAACCATGTCTATGAAATAAGATATAGTAATATTCGTAAGTTCGACAAAGTACCAAGCGAAAAACTTCAGGGTTAGCTAAAAGCTGGAGGAAAAGGGAGAGGAGAGTCGCATAGGCACACTTACAAGGTCAGTATCGTAGAAGCTGCATGATGGAAGGTAGCAACAATTAGGAGATCGGAAGGAATTTGATCAAAAGTTGTGATATGAGAAGGAGGCCTAAATGAGGAACGCCCTGGACTTTTGAACTTATTCAAAGAAACATTCGCCTAGATGGCAAGGGAAGTTATAAAGTATTCGGACGACATAAGTTATGAAAATGGTAAGTGCATCAGTCAACATTCGAGGACGAATGTTCCAAAGGAGGGAATAAATGTTACGCCCCGCAGTATTATGGTGATGTCACGCTTCATAGTAATAAGTTACGACGATGTTGCATCCTGTAGTATTGTACGTTGAATTTGGCGTAAGGTAATTGACATCAATCCAAGGAAAAGATTATTTGGAAATTATAAGGATTATGCTATTTCAAACAAGTGATAAGTAAATTCGTGAATGTGAGAGGGGGAGCAAGTCAAAGAAAACGAATTTTGTCAAAGTTTGGCATTTTAGGATAAAATACGGCCCGAGCTAAAATACTCGGTGTTTATGGACTAGTGCTATACGAGGTACCACATAATCATGATAATAAGGTGTATAAGGTATGTGAAGAGTGAGTAGACTCCAGAGGGGCTCCTACATCCCAAGCGCAATAATAAGCCACAACATGGCATAATTCACACACAATATAGGCCCGCATCCTCACTCATATCATATCATCCTCACAATATAGGCCAGCAGCCTCACTCAGTCAGACACTCTGAATTTTTCCTTCAGGCCATAGTATACCGGGTTCTCGACCCAAAAACAGTATTTTATTTTTCAAGAAGTAGTATCAAAATACTCTGAGTATCAAAATAATTTCACAGAAAAGACTGAGTGAAAAATCATAACTTATCAGTGAGGAAAATAGTAAAAACATCCCCCAAGGGGTAAACAAATCGGCACTAGGCCCCAAACGTGGCTTACAGCCCAAAACATATCAAAATGTAAGAATACTAATTAAGCAAAGGCTTAAAAATCGGTTTCGCAACTCAATAGTCGCCCAAATTAGGAACCATGTTCCAAAGTTTCCACCTTTTTATTTCAAAGCCCGTGAAAGGTGCATAGTCCGGGGTTTCATACCCTCAGGACAGATTTAAAGACATTACTTACCTCAAAACTACCTCGAAAACTATTCCGCAATGCGCTTGCCTCTCGAATCAACCTCCGAAGGCTCCAAATCTACCAAGTTCAGATTTTTATCGTCAATATGGGCTTAAGAAACAATTTCTAATTGAAAGAAATCAATTTTACTCAAAAATCCGAAACCGGGCAAAACCCGACCCCCAGGCCTGCGTCCCGAAACTCAGAAATTTTTACAGAAAAGTGTTCTTCATCTTCCCATGAGTCTGTACATATAAAGAACACCAAAATCAGAGTCTGTTTGACCCCTCAAATCGACCCTTGAAGGTCTCATAATCTCATGCCCAAAAATCCTATTTTTCTATTGTTTTTCATGAATTAAAGGCTGGGATTATGGTCTATAATCACCCATAAACGAGTTTTAATAATCAAATTACTTACCTCTGTGATACCCAATGATTTCCTCCTCCAAAATTCGTCCAAAAAGCTCCTTGTCCGTACACCAATGGTGAAATAAGGGTTTAAGTCGCAGAAGGTTTAATTTAAATATGCCCAGTTATTTATGCACTGCGATCGCGGATGTACTCACGCGATCGCGAAGAACAATTCTCCCAGGCCCACAGAAGACCCTACGCGATCGCAGCATAAGCCACGCGATCGCGATTCAACGGAACCTCGACCCACGCGATCGCAACCCTTATCACGCGATCGCGAAGAACAAGTGACTCCGGTCCCCATGCGCCTGGCTACTCTACGCGTTCGCGAACTTCAATACGCGATCGCACTTCACACCCTGCTCAACTCACGCGATCGCGACCTCCATCATGCGATCACGAAGAACAAAAATCTGCCATCCCCCAGCTAACCCTACGCGATCGCGATCAAGTCCACGCGATCGCACTGCTTGAGACACTTACCCGACGCGATCGCGGACCATTCTTCGCGATCGTAGAGAACAAATCCCTGCTGCACTAACACCAGAAAACCAGCATTTTCTCTAAGTCCAAATGAGTCCGTTAATCACCCGAAATCAATCTCGAGCCCCTCGGGACCCCAACCAAATATACCAACACATCCCATAACATCAATTAAACTTAGTCGCACTCCCGAAACACCAAAGCTAACATCAAAACACCAAATTCACATCGGATTCAAGCATAAGAACTTTGAAATTTCTAAAATTCACCAATGATGCCGAAACTATCCAAATCAACTCCGTTTGACCTGAAATTTTGCAGACAAGTCCAAAATGACATTACGAACTTGCTCCAACTGTCAGAATTCCATTTCGACCCCGATAGCCTATTTTCCACTGCCGTCCGGAATCGCCAAAAACTTTCACCAATGCAAGTCTAATTCTACACCGGACATCACAAAATTATTCTGAACACACTCCTAAGTCCCAAATCATCTAACGAAGCTATCTGAGCCATAAAATATATATTCCGAGGTCGTTTATCAATAAGTCAACTCTCAGTTGACTTTTCCCATTTTAAGGCTATTCTTATGGACAAAGTGACTGAATTCTCATTTAACCATTCCGATTTCAAGCCTATCAACTCTAACACATCAATAATAGAATAACCACTCCATTATAAGGCAATAACAGCAATAATAATGCAGGTTCTACGTAACAACAGACCGGGTCGTTACATTCTCCCCCTCTTAAACAAATGTTTGTCCTCGAACGTGCCTAAAGTTGTTCCAGCACCACCAACAATTGTTGTGTAACCTTCCATGCACATATTCGGAGGTGATATCACGTCACCTTGCCCCATATAGATTTGATAACACAACATAACTGAAATTGCATTATCAAATCTTGACCCATAAACTTTAGAACTACGTTTTCACTTCTGAGTCAATTCACAAGATCAAATTTCCACGACTATAAGCTGAAATAGTCTGAACACACTATATCAAACCATATCCGTAACCCAAGGTGAAATCACATAATATACTGCGTGGCTCAACCACTCATAGCGATAACTCCTAACCACAATAGATGTTCAAACAACTCAATACATGTACATACCCTCTTATCAAACCATGCCTCACCCTAACACTTCCATACACTACCGATGATGAAAGAAATACGTATAACCAGCAACCATTCGTCTTATCAGTATTAATACCATCCAGAGCCATAATTTGTGCAACTTGTGCACTCAATAACAACATACCAAGAGCTCAATGCATTAAATAAGAAAGACTCACACGAGAGGACTATCCTGCCATTGACTCTTACCATTACCACATCATGCTAACAGCATGGTACACCTAGTGAGACTATATCACCCAAATCCGACACCAAGGATCATACCTTTAATTAACTCTGTTATAGAGCATGATCCCACTCAACCGCTGGACCACATGAAATGCTCCAATCCACCTTGCTCAAAATCAATAACCATGAGAAATTCGACATCAATTACTCGAGGTGTATTGCCATAACCACGAGGGAAATCAGACGATACCATGCCACCCGAACCATAAATAACATAACCAACACGTCTCAATCCTACAACACCCAATTACTTACCTTAATCAATTCTCGATATGGAGCCCCGTTAGGACTACACCTTATGCATATATATAACCAATGATCACAACTCCTCGAAACATCGAAAGGTAACTCATAGATCACTCCAAAACACGGATAAGCTCAATGACAATCAAATGGTACATCCCTCAATAATAGCAATTTGGGGTCAACAATTCTGACTCGGTGTGGAACACACACCCATACTAGCCTACCAATAAGTATATTCTAAATCAACTATGGTCATCCACAACAGGTAGATAACTACCCAAAAGTTCATAATGACTGAATCATGACATATACTAACAACTGACTAGCTTTTCTCTCATCCTCGTAGTTCACAACTACAAAAATAATCTGTTCATGGGAACTCCCGGTCTCAAAATCCATGAGGCGCACCAATTACCATATCTGATCCCAATTCCACCACTCAATTATATAACACGCCCCTAATACTTTATCATTCCACGAGATATTCCCCCATAATTCCTTTGTGTCACCCAGAAACCTTGAATATCAGCAGTCGCTCCAACCAGAGAGCGTCGTAACATCAATGATGCATCCTTATTCAAACACTTCTCCTTAAACACATTGTCCCTTATTATTTTATACCCTCATCCAGTCACACCAATTAGTGATATCATTTACCTAATCATCTGAACTGCCAGTTCTGACCTTCCTTCCAGAACTAAACCGTGACCTCGCATATGCCACTCTCCACTATGCACAAAATACGGCATACACCATCCAATCCTAGGATAAATATGAGAACTTCATGCTCCCTTCCTAGACACAAATTCCTATGTACCCAACTAGCCAAGCACTTTCCATTTATCCCATTTAGAAGCAAAATCACTATACATCACATGGCCCTCACGCCAGTAGAAAATATACATCTCTAACCATGGTAGAAATCATCAAGAACTCTCGAATCATATTTGTACAACACCAAACCTCCATGAATGAATCCTTCTAACTCAACCAAGCTATGCATGCCATAAAATTCTAAGAGAATTTCTAAGAAATACCTGTAACAACTCAGTACCTCATAAACACCTAAAGAACTAACCATAAACCTTATCATGCCGATCTTACCTACTACAACGTTTTCCTATCTATCTAAGTTCCTCCTGACTTACCTTCGAATTAATACTTCTTCTTGCCATAATACCGCAATTCTCAATCCTGACCCACCGCACGAAACCCGAGCATAAAAATATACCGTCTAAGACTCATAAGCCTATAAATACTCTCTCAAATATCCCCAAAGCACCACATTAGAAATATTTACCCTAAAGAGACTTCCTGCAAATTTAAAGTCATTACCTTCGCTTTCCTGATATTGATGGATAGAATCCATGATAATGCAAATACATCACAAGCCTTGACACCTTCCCCGTAAATCTCAGTTCTAGCCCTTCTCTCACCTTGAAGATCCTCGATCGCTACATATAACCTTGAATCCGTCTGAACCATTCTCGAACGTCATTTACTCTACGCAATTTCAATTACACTAACCAAGTAAACAGAACGACCTGACCCCGCTTGCAATCCACATACTAGGAAAGTAATCCACACATTGAAGCAACAATCACACTCATACATTGCACACTCTACACTTACCAGTACAACTCCATCATTCAATGAATTCCACCATCCGTAAGGTACATTACTACTTGTATCGAAGAAATTTCCATCACTCGAGTCATTCTCAGACTCCACCTCTGTAGGTCATAACTGATTCACCAACATACCTCGAACCAAAACCAATACAACACATAATCGTGTAATCAACTATCATTAGCAGACTCCACCACTTGGCTCAAAGCCAAAGATCAAGACAAATAATAACTCACGATGCCCACACATTATCATTGCCAACATACTGTGGTGGGATTCAACTAAATCCTTCATACGCTCATATGACCCAGACCATCTAACACTCAAATCAAATGCAGATCCCGCATCCACCATTGTAATGGTCATGCCAACTCCCACAAGCGATCTAAACTCAAATTACAACATACATCATTACTGATAGAGAGAACTTACTACAGATAAACATAAGGATCACACACCTCAAGACAACCCGCAGGAGATACCCCTACCTGCTTAACCTCAAAATGATATCTCCCAATACACTTATGAAAATCATAGCTATCACACAATCACTATACCTTCCTATAGTGGAACACAACCATTGCCTTCCCCCAAGACATCCCATTAAGCGGTATAAGAACCTGAAGCTGATGGCAATACTAACACTGGGGTTGTGGTCAAGGAATTCTTGAGCTTCTGGAAGCTCTACTCACACTCATCTGACCACATAGATACCTTCACTAGACACCACGTGTCCCCAGAATGCTACTGAACTGAGCCAACAATTCACAGTTGGAGAACTTCGCACAAAGCTTCTCCTCCCCATCTCCTTGTAATACCATCATCAAATGTCGAGTATGCTATCCCTGGCTACTAGAGTACGGCAGGATGCCATCAATAAATACAATAACAAAGGAGTTATAATACGGCTGAATACACCAACAATCAAATACATGAATGCTACTGGAGCATTGGTCAGCTCAAAAGATATCATCGGGATCTCAGAACATAACAGGAAAACCCACTTCACTCCACAACTAACTACGTGAGAGGTCCTTCACTACTCATAACTCGAACCCATATTATAACTCAATACAGAAGGCAAATAATCAATGGTTCTTGCCACATCTCCCGCCAATTCATTTTTTCACAATCAAATAACCTGAACACATCTAACTGTCAAGCACACTCACCACGTAGTCATCTAGTCACAAGGTTTCATTAATAAGGACACCACAGACATATAAGTCCCCCAACACATGTGCTCATACAAATGAAATCTCAGTACTAAAGCCACATACTAAATCCGGCCTCAAGTCCTTCCGACTGGCCCATTATTAACATGTTAGAAATCACATCTCACCCATGGAAGTCACAAGTCGTCGATGCACAATTGATAGCAAGCGCTCGCGTGCGCATTCGAATACATGAAAGGAATTCAAAGAGTTACGCTTTTG
>ML291299.1:2363-16110 GCA_005239495.1 Nicotiana undulata | reverse complement strand
TCAATATGGGCTTAAGGAACAATTTCCAATCGAAAGATATCAATTTTACTCAAAAATCCAAAATCGGGCAAAACCCGACCCCCAGGCCTGTGTCCCGAAACTCAGAAATATTTACAGAAAAGTGTTCTTCATCTTCCCACGAGTCCGTACATATAAAGAACACCAAAATCGGAGTCCGTTTGACCCCTCAAATCGACCCTTGAAGGTCTCATAATCTCATGCCCCAAAATCCTATTTTTCTACTGTTTTTCATGAATTAAAGGCTGGGAGTATGGTCTTAATCACCCATAAACGAGTTTTAATAATCAAATTGCTTACCTCTGTGATACCCAATGATTTCCTCCTCCAAAATTCGTTCAAAAAGCTCCTTGTTCGTACACCAATGGTGAAATAAGGGTTTAAGTCGTAGAAGGTTTAATTTAAATATGCCCAGTTATTTATGCATTGCGATTGCGGAAGTACTCACGCGATCCCGAAGAACAATTCTCCCAGGCCCACAGAAGACCCTACGCTATCGCATCATAAGCCACGCTATCGCGATTCAACGGAACCTCGACCCACGCGATCGCAACCCTTCTCACGCGATCGAGAAGAACTACTAACTCCGGTCCCCATGCGCCTGGCTACACTACGCGATCGCGAACTTCACTAAGCGATCGCACTTCATACCCTGCTCAACTCACGCGATCGCGACCTCTACCATGCGATCGCGAAGAACAAAAATCTACCATCCCCCAGCTAACCCTACGCGATTGTGATCCAGTCCATGTGATCGTACTGCTTGAGCCACTTACTCGACGCGATCGCGGACCATTTTTTGCGATCGCAGTGAACAAATCCCTGCTGCACTAACACCAGAAAATCAGCATTTGCTCTAAGTCCAAATGAGTCCGTTAATCACCCGAAATCAATCCCGAGCCCCTTGGGACCCCAACCAAATATACCAACACATCCCATAACATCAATCAAACTTAGTCGCACTCTCGAAACACCAAAACTAACATCAAAACACCAAATTCACATCGGATTCAAGCCTAAGAACTTTGAAATTTCTAAAATTCACCAATGATGTCGAAACTATCCAAATCAACTCCGTTTGACTTGAAATTTTGCAGACAAGTCCAAAATGACATTACGAACTTGTTCCAACTGTCAGAATTCCATTCTGACCCCGATAGCCTATTTTTCACTGCCGTCCGAAATCGCCAAAAACTAACTTTCACCAATGCAAGCCTAATTCTACACCGGACATCACAAAATTATTCTGAACACACTCCTAAGTCCCAAATCACCTAACGAAGCTATATGAGCCATAAAATTTGCATTCCGAGATCGTTTACCAGTAAGTCAACTCTCAGTTGACTTTTCCTATTTTAAGGTTATTCTTAAGGACTAAGTGACTGAATTCTCATTTAACCATTCCGATTTCAAGCCTATCAACTCTAACACATCAATAATAGAATAACCACTCCATTACTAGGCAATTACATCAATAATAATGCAGGTTCTACGTAACAACAGACCGGGTCGTTACATTTATTATGCGGATAATTAATTAATTACCGAGTAACGGGACATTACCTAATTAATTAATTCACTGTTTTGGATAATCTTGTCCTTCCCCAACGTGGCATGAACATGTTATATTTATTAAGTGACTCATGTAGCAAGGTGTCAACAGCAAAGGACAAGACACGCTAGAGAACATCTAGTTTAGAGAAAATCCTAATTTGCCTGAATAGACAGTTCTACTAATAAGAAATGATGTGGAGCCAAGTAGATAGGTGGAATGGTTAAAGAGGGTTTGTAGTAATTTATTGATTGATTAATATATGAAATACACTTGCAAATTATCAATGGTTTGTTATTATGAATGGAAAGGATCATGGGATAACAAATGGAAGTTCAAAGTTGTCCTGTCTACTTCTTTTGTTAGAATATGAAGCGTAGTAAAACTTTCTTTGAGATTTTTCTTGTTTTAGGTACCCAATAGACGTTTTATTTTGGATATAGAATAAGATTCTGAGGAGGTTATGCATATTGGATTACAATCTCTTATTCAGACAGCCATGGTTCTTCGATCCCGTTTGCCTCATTCCGTCGTTCAATTTTGAGTATTAGAAGGGAACAACAGGTATGTTAAGGTTATCCCTTCTTTCTTTTGGCATGGTCCAAATTATACTGAAGAAACGAGCAAATACACAGTTTCAACAAATTACTCTATTCATAGAAATAGTAGGGGTTTCTATATTCTTGATTCCCCATGAGAATTATTATTATTTTCTGTTCATGAGTCTCAGAATAATACGCAGTTGGAAAAGTTTATCCGAAAGGAATATTGAGATTATTACGTACTTTTCATGCATTTCATACATGTGCATTGACCCATGACCAGATAGCGTTATATACGCGCATATATGTAAATATATGTATATGGGATATGGGAAAAGGTTACGGCGTTATATACGCACCACCACCTGATCAACTGGTATATGATGATGATGTTGCCCACTGTGGCTGAAATATGATTCAAACGGCGTTATATACGCGTATACATGTATTTATATATATATGATTCAAACGGCGTTATATACGCGTATATATGTGTGTATATATATATGGGATATGAGAAAGGTTATGGCGTTATATACGCACCACCACCTGATCAACTGGTATACGATGATGATTTTGCCCACAGTGGCCGATATGATATGATGGGATTCCCTCAGAGGCTGATGATGTAATGAAACATATACCTATGCACGGCATGACATTCATACGTGCATGATGCTAAAAGTGATTTATTATTTACAGAATTATCCAGACATACAAGTTGAGTCACTTACTCTATATCTCTTCCATGTCTCTTATGTATTTATTTATGTGCCTTACATACTCGGTACATTATTCGTACTGACGTTCCTTTTGCCTGGGGACGCTGCGTTTCATGCCCGTAGGTCCCGATAGACAGGTCGAGAGCCCTCCAAGTAGGCTATCAGTTCAGCAGAAGATGTTGGTGCGCTCCATTTGCTTCGGAATTGCTTGTTTGGTTAGTATGATTTAGACGTCTATTGTTTGGTGTGGCGGGACTCTATCCCTACCTTTATGATATTTATGTACTCTTAGAGGCTTGTAGACATATGTCGTATACATGAAAGATTGTACGGCCTTGTCGGCCTATGTTTTGTGTTTATAAATGATTATGTTGGCCTATTAGGCCCGTATGTCACGTGTATATGATGATGTAATAAGAAAGATGCGTTACGTTAGTACTCGGTCGAGTAAGGTACTCATCTTTGGCTAGGGTACCTGGGTGTGAAGCACTGTCCAGGATCTTCTAAGGTCCTTAGAGACTATGACACACTTGGGTTGAGGATCATGGCATATGGCAAGTGGATCTGGTACTTGGGCCTACTGTTAGGCTCTCTATAGTATAACTTCTTAATTTTCTTATTCAGTTGTGTAATTTATGCTATGCCGGTCTGTAATAATTATTTTTAAACTAACTCCGGGGCTAGATAGTGAAAAGGGTGGGATTATGCATGTTAGTATAAATCCGGGTAGAAAACCTGTTTAGGATTTGCTTCACCTATGTGCGCAATAGAAATCCTGTTTAGCAATTATTTGCTATGCATTAGTAAATCATGTTTTAGATTTCTGTACTTCAGCATCTCATAACACTCATGATCACTTAGAAAATCATGTTAACTACCAGTAATAGGCCGTTACAATTACTAATCTGCTTAAAAATCCTGTTCTAGTTAAATAACTATAAGAAATGGTTGCCACAATGACACTGCCTCTGCATATACATAACTGTTGCATATAACAGTTATAGAAATCATGTTTTAGGTTCGTAAACATAATCAATTATCATTATTTGCATTAGACATAGTGTTATCTTAGGAATTTTGTGATGACCCAAACGGTCATCCTAAGTAATTTAGCTATATCTATGTTCCGAGGCTTTGAAAGTCTCTGTTGATCTTACCTCGATATGCGTGCCCAACCCGGGCGTGTAGCCGGGAAGTCTTTATATTGAAATTGGATGAAAAATGGAATTTTTGGAATTGAATAATTGAATAAAGTTGACTTTGGTCAACATTTTTGGTAAACGGACTCGGACCCGTGATTTGACGGTCCAGGAGGGTCCGTAGGAAAATACGGACTTGGGCGTATGTTCGGAATCAAATTTCGGGGTCCCAAGCCCGAGAAATGAATTTTTAAAGAAAATTATTTTCTGAAAATAATAAAGGATTTTGAAAATAAATAATTATCTGAAAACCGTGTTACCGGGCCCGTATTACGGTTCTGAAAAAATGAGGTTTAAAGCCAAATGATGTCTCCGATTATCTTCGTGGACTTGATGATGAATGATGCCTCCGTTTGTCTTTGGAGACTTGATGATCATTCCAGTAAAGTTCAGAATAAAGTCATAGAGTCATAATATAATGATAAAGGAAGGTAAAATTAATGATAACGTATGAATGAAGCCGTTTTGTCTTATGAAGATGAGGTTGTCTATCTCCGGTTGTCTTCAGAGATTTGATGTTGAATTATGCCTTCATTTTGTATCTGGAGCTTGGTGATAATTCCTGTAAAGTTCAGGATAATGCTTTGGAGTTGAAAGTAAGTGATAAGGTCAATAATAAAGTAGGAATGAAGTTATTTGTCTTATGATGACGCAGTTGCCGATCTTTGAATGACGAATTCGATATTGATGTTTGTGAAGTTTTGAATACATTTTCCACTTGGTAAATGATGTGATGCACCGTTAGGCTGAATGACGCCTTCGATCTTTATAGTAGACTTGAAATTTTTTATGACGACATAAATTGTAATAGGCTGAATAACGCATCCGATCTTAACTTGCACCATTGATATTTGTTCTTGCAAAACAATTCATGCTAAAGTTATTAGTTAAGACATAAAGTTATAACAAATTTAAAGCATAATGTGAAGGATATTGTGAGGTATAAGGAAATTGACTTATGGTGATTAGGACGTGGAAGGCCGAATGGTGCCTCTTGGTCAGTAAACTTGATTGCTAACTCATGCAATATTTTAGCAAAATATAATATGCAAATAATTATGTAAAGATGTTAATAAATATATAAAGTCAATGATAAAGTAAAAGGATTAAAGTTAAGAATAAATGGAGAGATTAAGCCGTCTGGCTTATTAAGGCAAGGTCGTAGGGGCCTAATGACATTTAGTCATGACTAGTGGACTTTATATTGATTCAACATCGTCATCTCGTGCCTTTTGTTGTTCCTTCATCCAAAGAAATATTCTTAGTTTGGGAAGGGGTGTTGATTCTTGGTGAGTCGAATCTTTATGTTAGTTTTGTCTGAATCATATATTTGTTGTTGAGCTTCAAGTCGTCGGTATTGTTGAGTTAGCTCTTGATGCACATGCTCACTCAAAGAAAAATCATTAGTTTTAAAAACAATTGAAAGATTTGTGTTGAACCATCATATTTTGGAGTTTGATTAATTATGAAAAGTAGATGGCGTGAGTCTCGAATTTGAATTTGTCATTTTATGAGGATCCATTTAAAGAGTTGTATCAGTTTTTGTACGGGTGGAAATAAAATTTATAGTAGGAATGAACAAATTGGTTTGAGGTTGAACAATTTATGAAGAGTAGTTTAACTATTTAAAAAAGTTGCCCCAGTTTTCAGTTTTGGAATTTAAAATAATTAGAAGGTTAAAATTTGAAGAGTTGGTGTCAAAATATGACTCAGTTTCCAATTTTGGAGAAATATAATGAAATAGTAGAATAACTGAAGATATGAAGAGTTTCTTTTTCTATGCTCTGCGCATGTTTCCAATTCTGAGACACAGAATTTTAAAACATCATGATGACCGAATCCTTATGTAGGATTGTCTACGTATCTTGTTAGAACAAAAAATAGGCCAGGCATAGTTTGAACCTGAAACTGATAAAGTTATAAAATTATTGAGGTTTATATGGTTATTTTGAATGGATAGTTCTGCTGAAACTAAGTGAATAGGCAAAATGTCAATGTGAAGTGAGGTTAAGCTTGTTATCTTATAGGGTGGGTGGGTGGAGACTGGTAGTGTTTGAGTAAATGGTGAATAGTGTAACGCATGGATGCGAGTCTTCAAAGTGCGTGGCAGGTTTTAAGGGTGGAATGTTGTGACTAGATTTCTTTTGAAATATGTATGTTGTGATGGTTCTCACAAGTTTAACCACTATTGTTTTTTAAAACATTTGTCTTAAGAAAGAAAAATAAGAAAAGAGAAAACGAGTTAGTATGAGATAATAACAAGATATAATAATGCACAATTGGAAAAGCAAACGTCAAACAAAATTATGTGAAAATAAAGTCATGTAACAAGTAAGGTCAACAAATAGCGCGTCCTAATATGCAAGTGACTTCTTTGTGCCAGAGGTAAGCCTAACGTGTATTTAAAAGGTAAATGTGCCATAATATGTTATTCCATTGCTCTTGATTAATGTGTTTTCAAAATTATAGTAGTGTAGAATGTCAAGTGAAGTAAGATAATTATATTTTTTTCTTTGTTGATATTTGATAAATAGTTTATCCAAACTTGAAATTTTCATATTTGTCATAGAAAAAAGGTTAGTCCACCCTTTTCTTTTTCTAAAGTTTAATTAATTAGAGCAAGTAGTACATACTTAGGCACAATCCTTCAAATATACACATATATTATGATAAGGTGTCACTTGGAGTCGTGGACCCACTTAGACATTCAGATAAAGTAAACTAATGGACTTAATACGCCAAGGGTATTAAGCCTCCTATGTCAATAAAATGATGAATGTTCTTAAAAAAGGGTGTCGGTTTCACTCTATCGTAGGTAGACTAGAGTTGATTTCCTAAGACACAAGGCTCCCCCAAGGGGACAACCTGGGAGTGAAAAGTTCGTGGCCGTCGATTGCACCGCTGATCGACTAAATCCACAAGAATATTTCAGCTATAGTGTATTTTAGTAGTGCACGACCGCAAACCACATAACCGCTTAAGTGTGTGAATTGTGTGAATTTTCTAGGAGTGGAAGAAGTGAAAACGGAATGACAATTTTTATATATAAAGCAATAAGAATAGACGAACAATTCATATAAGAAAAGTTATCACATAAAGGGAATTCAAATATACAATAACAAACGTATAAATAAGCCAATTATACTATTAACCTAAGTTTGTTATGGTTTAGAACTTAGTATCCCCAGCAGAGTTACCAAGCTGTTATACCCTATTTTAATACGGGTCAAACAAGAGTATAACATATTGGTAATTTTGAAGGTTTAATTAATTAAAGATAGAGTCGCCACCTAATTATTTTAAAGGTAAATTAGGACACCAATTTTAAAGTTAACTCTGTTTTATATGGTCTGCTTGATTTTAGAAATTCTAGGCGAGGGCTCTAGTTATCTCAAAAGTAAAGGGTAAGAGACTTTTTAAGATCCATTAAAAATGGTTAACCGGCGAAACTTAGGTTAATAAAAGTAAGACTATACAAAAATACATCACTTGACATGTCCGCTAATAAGTGTGTAAGTCAATTTTGAAATACTAATAGGAAGAGTTTAACTTAATATAAGTAAATAAGAAACGGCCTTAAACTACCTTAAGCTTGGAAAACTGTTTTTCACTCAAACTCAAATAGTTATTAATGTCCAAATCATTAAAGTTATAGCATCTTAAAAGAGAGGTCTGCCAAGTCAATCTTTAAAAATCGCGTTCTTTGAGAAATGAAGATGACACATTTTAACTTATATGGTGAAAATCTAAAGTTTAACTGACTTTTCAAACAAATTCTTTAAGAGCATTATAATACTAACTAGGTGAGAATATTAAATGAGTAAATTAGAAACTAAATCATGGACCCCCTGTTAAGTGTAAAGACAAACTGAAACAAACCCAAATAACAAGATCAAATTGGCATCAAAATTCAAACAAAGTAAATATAAAAGAACGAAGGCCGCCATAGGTGACTCCAAGCTTTTCGCTTGTTTTCTTGCTATCCGGTGCCTTCTAAGAACAAGGGATGTAATGAATCCATGTGGTGGTAGCGGTAATGTTTAGTCTCTATGAGACTCCATTGCGAGTCTCGAATTAAGACTCTGTTTGCTTTTGTTGGGCAGTGAAACTGAGGCTCGAAGGTCGTTTCGGATCTACCCTTTTGGATTTCGAATTGAAACTTGAGAAAGATGGAATACAAAAGTTGAAAGTCTCAATATGAAATTTTTTTCGAGATTTCCCTGATGTCCTTCGGCTGAGACTTTAGGATGTATTTATAGGTGAAAAACACTGGTTTTGATTTTGGGCAGGATTGTGAATTTTCAGATTTCGAATTCATGGTGAAAGAGAGTCGTTCTAATCCGAACGTTGGAGGGCTTGATAGAGAATCGTCTTTTCTCTGGGATGGTTTTGATTTGATTTAACTTCTTTTCCCAAAATATCGTGATTTTGACTAAGACCTTGAAGATTCACGGGTCATCAAGCACAAATGTGGAAGAGGAAAGAAAAAGATGTTATTTGCACCAAAATGGTGCAACAAGCTTTGGCTTGGAGATGGAGGAGTTTTGGAATTTTTCTTAAAGAAGGAACGAAAAAGATGGGATTAATTTACTTGGGCTCCCGTATTTTAATAATTTGAACTTAGTCAAAATACTTTCCACATATATAATATTAGATATGTAAATAAATGGTTGACTCAATAATAGTCATATTAATGGTAATATTAATAATTAAGCTAATAACNTAGTAGTAGTAGTAGTAGTAGTAGTAGTAGTAGTAGTAGTAGTAGTAGTAGTAGTAGTAGTAGTAGTAGTAGTAGTAGTAGTAGTAGTAGTAGTAGTAGTAGTAGTAGTAGTAGTAGTAGTAGTAGTAGTAGTAGTAGTAGTAGTAGTAGTAGTAGTAGTAGTAGTAGTAGTAGTAGTAGTAGTAGTAGTAGTAGTAGTAGTAGTAGTAGTAGTAGTAGTAGTAGTAGTAGTAGTAGTAGTAGTAGTAGTAGTAGTAGTAGTAGTAGTAGTAGTAGTAGTAGTAGTAGTAGTAGTAGTAGTAGTAGTAGTAGTAATAATAATAATAATAATAATAATAATAATAATAATAATAATAATAATAATAATAGTAGTAATACTAGTAGTAGTAGTAGTAGTAGTAGTAGTAGTAGTAGTAGTAGTAGTAGTAGTAACAATAATAGTAGTAAAAGTAAAGTGTATAAATTATTAATAACTTATAACCTTAAAAAAATATGGAAGAAAGGATGGACAAAATTGGATGTCAACATCAACCAGTCGAGGAGGCGACTTAGATGACCCATCAATATATGCGTAGATGTTATCCTCATCTTTTCACCACTTCAGGTGTGTCTCAATACTCATTCAAGGACAAAAGTTTATTTTAAGAGGGGGAGGATGTAACGACCCAACCGATTCCAGTTTATTGCCTTCTCTATGTTGTATTATTGTTTTATGAATCGCGGGGGGTGTATGATTTTGGTTTGGGTGAGTTTCAGATTTAAATGGGACACATAGTCCATATGTTGTAGGCTTAAGTTGAAATAATTGACTGTAGTTTTACTTTTATGCAGACGACTACGGTTCAGCTATTCTGGTGTAATTGTGTAAAGACCCGTAAAATTTCTTGCTTAAAATAATGTCCGAATAATTTCCCGAGTGGTTATCTCTATGGAAATTCTTAAAACGGACCTTGATTTTGTAAAAATACCCCGGGATTTGAAAGAACATAATTTTTCCAGAAATTGGGTGTTATGCGACGCACTATGCGATCGCATAACGTGTATGCGGACCGCATAATGGTCGCATACACGGGCAGATCACTGCCCAACTTAAGGGGTGTAATGCGACGCATAATGCGATCGCATAACATGTATGCAGACCGTATAGTGGTCGCATACCCGGGCAGAATGTTTTCAAAAATTTGGCTCACCTGGGGGCCATTCTGCGGTCCAATATGCGGACCGCATGTCAGGAATGCGATCGCATTCCTGACCGCATATTCGACACGGTCTTTTAATTTTCTAAATTTTTATACCCGACCCCAGTTTCATTTAACCCCTGCCCCCTTTCATTTTAACAAGTTTTCTGAACAAATAGAGAGAAGGAAAGGAGAGTTCTTGAGAAAGTAAGTGATCCTTCCATCAAAGTGAATTTCAAGGTCTCTCAGGCCTGGCAATTCGAGTAATCCCTTTCTTCCCCATTCTAGCAGGTAAGGGTTCCCAACCCCTTTTCTTTCTTTTCATTAATTTTCTGATTTTTAAACAAAGGAAGGGTTGGCCTGGAATGAATCTTAGAAATATTAGCTAAGACCTTGCATGCATGTTTAAAAAATGGTGCTAATCTAGTAAGAGGGAGTGGGTTGGGGAAAACTTCACAAAGATAGGGTTGGAAATCTAATGGGTTCACATAGTGCTTGACAAAATGCTTGAGAGAGTCCGAATTGCATGCATGACTTCAAATTCTGAGTTGAATATGTCTAATTGTGAACTAGATTGACGGTACTAGTCGGTTCGGTGATTGTGAGTTAAAGTTGAAAAGGGAAACTCGACTCCAGGTATGTATGGCTAACTTTAATCTTTGTAAAATCACTTGTGATGTTCGAGCTTACGGTACGTGTATTGTTATAAATATGTACAACTGGTTGTCCAAATTATGTTGATGTGTGAAGTGTAATACTTGTCTAGCTTCAGTTGACCACCACACTACCACGTTATGAAAAATGGTGCTAAAAGGATAATGAATCCAAGAGTATGAGTGTATTTGCTAAAGGCTATGTAAAGAAGCTGTATTCTTATTGCTGAAATTTTTCGTGATTGAACTGTGATTTGTCATCGTTGGTATTAGATGTAATTGTCAGGTGGGATCTGGTTGCGCGCCGCAACAGGGGAGATAAGGGTGATATGTAAGAAGTGATAAGGGTGTGATTGTAATTGTCAGGTGGGATCGGGTTGCGCGCCGCAACAGGGGAGATAAGGGTGATATGTAAGAAGTGATAAGGGTGTGATTGTAATTGTCAGGTGTGATCGGGTTGCGCGCCGCAACAGGAGAAATAAGGGTGAGATGTGAGGAGGGACAATGATGGAATTGAAATTGTGATTTTGATAAAGTGAAAATTGTGGAACTTCCATTGTATATCTTTCTCTGTCTTGTGCAGTAATTGTGTGACTCTCTGTTTGTCTTTTGCCTGTGCATTATTGAGTTTACTTAGAGTAAAGTTTGTTCATGCATACCAATACAATTCAAATGTACTAACGTCCCTTTTGTCGGGGGCTCTACATTCTTGTGATTATTGTAGGTGGTTCTATAGCAGGTATTTCAGCACACCGACAGTAGTGCCTCATCTTCGTCCTATCAGCTGTTTGGTGAGCCCCTCTCCTCTCGGGGCCCAGTGTGGTTCATGCCACCTTTCCTCCCGGATTCTTATTTTGGTACTTGTGTAAGGTATAGCCGGAGCCTTGTTACCGACAAGTATTGTATAACTCCGTCGTACTCTTAGAGGCTCCGTAGACAGGAATTGTGGGTTATGTACTTATGTATTTTGGGCGGTATGACTTGTAGACCACGTAAAGTAGACTGTGTGTTCTGTATATTTGTATGTATTGTATCACTTGTTGGAAACGACAGACTTCTATGGTTTAATTTCAGATTGTAAGAATGCGTCTTAATTATAATTAAATAATGCACAACAGAAACTTCGGGGTAATACGTGGGAGGGAAAAAGGAATCCAGGTCCGCTTGAATGGGACTACCCGGTCGAGTGCCGGTCGTGTCCCTTTGTTTTGGGGCGTGACACATTGCACCTGCGGTAGGATTGGTTGCAGGTGCGGACTCACTGGTTCTAGTGGTGATGTGGCAGAAGTGGAATGTGGTATCCCAGGCCTGGGTTCGCAGGTGCGGACACCTGGGCGCAGAAGCGCATCCGCATGCGCAATGTTTCCTTCCGCAGAAGCAGAACGGTGAGGAGCTTAGGAAGGACCGCAGATGTAGTCGTGACTCCGTAGAAGCGGGCTCGCAGGTGCGACATTGGTCCGCAGGTGCGAGTTTTCTTGGCCTTAGTTTGAAGCGCACATGCGATGGATTTTCCGCAGATGCGACAGTGAACCATCAGATGCAAAATCGTTAGGCAGAAAAAGGCTTAGGTCGAGAGTTTTTTTCATTTCCCATCTTTGGACCTAGAGAGCTCGGTTTGTGGCGATTATTTGAGGGCTTTTCACAGAAATCATCGGGGTAGGTGATTCTAACCCAGATTTGACTATATTACATGAATCCATTATTATTTTCATCATTTAATTAGTGATTTGAATTTGAAATTTGGGGGAAATTGTGAAAACTTCTTAGACTAATTTTTTGGGGATTTGAAAGGCGATTTGAAGTCGAATTTGAGTAATTATTGTATGGTTAGACTAGTTATCAAATGGGTGTTTGGATTTTGTAAGTTTGGTTGGGTTCCGAGATGCAAGTCGGGGTTGACATTTTAGTTGACTTTTTGTTTCTCTTTAAGATCGTAACTTTATTGTTCGGAATAGATTCATATAGTTTATATTTATGGTATGGAGTTATTATGGCTAGATTTGAGCCGCTCTGTGATGACCCAAAAGGTCATCTTACGTAATTTAAGTGATATCTGTGTTTTGAGGCTCCGAGAGCCTCCGTTAGCCTCACCTCGATATGCCTGCGCAGCCCGGGCGTGTAGCCGGGAAGCTATTATGTGAAAATTTGATAAAAATGAGTTTTGATAATTAATAAATGAATATAGTTGACTTTGGTCAACATTTCTGGTAAACGGACCCGGACCCGTGATTCGACGGTCCCGGAGGGTCCGTAGGAAAATATGGGACTTGGGCATATGCTCGGAATCGAATTCCGAGGTCCCAAGCCCGAGAAATGAATTTTTAAAAGAAATTGTTTTCTTAAAATAATGAAGGAATATGAAAGTGAATAATTATGTGAAAATCGTGTTACTGGGCCCGTATTATGGTTCCGGAGCACGGAACCGGTTTAGTATATATTATTTGTCTTATCTGTAAAATTTGGTGTAGAACGGGCGTGAATTGAGTGGTTTCAGATCAAATGAGGTTTCGAGGTTTTAAAGAATTTGAAATGCGAGTTGGAAAGTGATGTTATGTTCCCGAGGTCCGAATGAGATTCCGAGACCGGGAATAGTTCCGTGGTGACATTTATAACTTATATGCAAAGTTTGAATTCATTCCGAGCAGTTTAGGCCGGTTCGACGTATTTAAATGAATTCTAGCATTTTAAGTTCTTAAGATTTGATTAAATAAGTCTTGGGGTTTGAGTTCGAATTCCGCTGTTCTTTTTCGTGTTCCGAAAGTTTGAGCGAGTTCGCTAAGTGATTTAGGACTTGTTGGTATTTTTGGACGGGGGCTCGGGTGCGTCCAGGTGCCTCCCGGACCCCGCGCGAGGCCAAAAACCACTGCTGGTGCACAGCAGATGGTGTGACCGTAGGTGCGGTTGCCCAGCCGCAGGTGCTGGACCGCCCCTGCAATCCCAGCCTTGCAGGAGAGATCCCCAACCCTTTGCCCAGAGTCCGCAGGCGCGGTCCAGCCCATCGCAGGCGCGAGATTTCCTGCAGGGGCGACCATATTCCCGCAAGAGCGGCCTCCGCAAGAGCGGATCCTTTTCCGCAGGGGCGGCCCCTTCTGGGCTGGCCCAAGACCGCAGGTGCGATCATTTTTCCGCACCTGCGGTACCGCCGGTGCGATCTTTTATC
>ML291298.1:28352-82715 GCA_005239495.1 Nicotiana undulata | reverse complement strand
GGTTATTATATTTGACTTCGACTGCTTTACACTATTTTAAAAGTGTAATTTGAGCGTATCACCATGCCCGTCTCTCCTCCCTCTCTCAACACCTCGCCTGACCCCGCCGTCTACCACCCTAGCTCCGCCGGCCGAAAATCGCCACCGGTGTCGAAGCTCCACCAAACAGCCCCAAACTTTCCCCCTAGCACCATCTCCTCATCCTCAACCACCTCCTGTCCTTGGTTTCCCCCAAAAATTATCCGATTCCAACTAATTTCAGATATGAGAATCTGAAAAACCTAAAATCCTTCCAAGGTCAATCTTCCGCGACTCTGTGACTCAAACTCACATGAGTCGATGACTCTTGAAAGGAGCCATCGATTCATGTGAGTGGGAGTCACTTTTGAGCCCACCGGAATCCGGCCAACTCCGGCGAAGCCGTCGGAATCCGTTTAAAACTGCCATAATTGACGGGTACCTTTATTTTAACCTATTTTCCTTTCGTTTCTTTTATATACGCTAGACTTATTTGGAAATGTTGAAAAGTCAGTGTTCAAAATTAGGGTTTCTGTTCTGGCTGTTTTCGATTACAAATTGATACAATTTTTGCCTTAATTATAATATGTTGCTAAATCTCATGCCTAGATTTATTTCAAAATTTCTTGTGCGGTTTAATTTTGCCTCAGCGTCTTAAATGATTAAACTATGATTATTTTAGGAGTTTATTTTTCCTTTGGCCTGTTTAATTCTGAACATGCATGTGTGTTCAATCTAAATCCTATTGCTAAAAATGTTCATTGATTGGGGTTTCCTTGTGCTTTGTCCCGACTGTTTCCCCCCTTTCCCATCCCCCTTTGTTGTTTCTGAATTAGTAGTTCAATATTAGTCCCTGGACTAGGTTTAATTACTGATCAGTTTGGGGAATTCATAGATTTCTTTGTTTAATTATATGCTAATTTTTAATTGAATTTGTTGAACATGTATGCCTATACTGATTATTATGTTCTCAACCTTAGTCTCAATCAATCAATTAACGGCCTGGATTAATTACTAACTTAACCAACTCATTAATTAGGAGTTAATTACACCTGCATATTTAAGATAAGTTAACAACTAAATCACACTGTGAAGTGATCTACTAAATCAAATGAATCGCTTGAATAAACACAATTCATGAACTTGGGAAAAACTATCAAACCAATTAAGCTAAAGTGTAGTCTAGGTTTGCAACTTCATTAGGATGATTAAGCCTAAAATTACCCAAATTAACCTAAAAGTCGAAGGACTTTGAACTAATTTAAAATAAGTTAATTAACATCTAACAATAACCTGATGTAACAACTAAAAGGGTAATTCTGGAGACCTTAAGGGGTAGTTTAGTATTTTAGTTGAGGGAATCTTGGGTGTAACAACCCAAGAACCTTCTATAGTCAGGAAATCAGATTTTTAGGGGGCTAAAAAAGTAATTTTAAGGGTTGGAAACCTTCTAGAATAGGGCAGCTATCCCAAAAGGATAAGGGTGACAGTTGAATTTGTACCATCCTTCAGCTTATTGGATAAGGAATATGCTAAGCATATCCAATCCCAAATACCCCTATATATACACACAATTTTACCACTAGGGGGGATCGTTTTTACAACTTTTGGCTGCTGAAAAATCTGAATACACACAGAAAATACAGCAGCAGCTGCTCACAGACAAATATTTTCCAAAATATCAGTGGAGAAACAAAGAGAAAAATCTGGTTAATTCCTTCGAACAAAAATCGATCAGTATATCATTTTAGCTCTCAGTTTCTGGTTCTTCCTTGATATTTTGATTTTGAGAGTTTCAAAGTGCTCATACTTGGATTTTTTGGGTTAATTTCCTGCTGGGGTTGTTTTGGTTTTTGGGTTAGCTGTTTGTTGCTGCTGGAGTTTTTCTTCTTCTTGCTGACTGCCATCTCTGCTTGACCTTTATTTGGTCAGGTTTTTGTTATCTTTCTCTTTGAAATGGTATGTAACAGCTCACCCTTAATAAAATTTTCAGATTTGAACCTTTGTCTTTTATTTGCTGTGTAAACCTGTTATTTTGTAACTGAAACTTCTTTCTTATGTTTGTATGAAAATCTAAAAATGTGATGTTCAGATATTTACTGGTATGCTTAACATGTCAGTTGGTTTGTGGGTAGATGAACTTGAGTAGTTGTTGTCTTTGATGTATATGAATCTTTTTTGTTGGTATCTGCTTAGTACTGCTTAATTCTTGTTGATTTCAGATTATGAATACATGAATTTTGTGTTGTTAGTGCCAATGTTTGCTTTGTGTTTGCTTTAGTTTCCGCTGAGATAATCTGCACTAGGGTAGATGAATTTGACCTTCTAATGGTCAGATTCACCTCATAGTAGTGCACAAATATTAGTTATTTACTGAAACTTCCCATTAAGGGTACAAAGTGTGTGGTTGAAAAGGGCATTAAGGCAGGGAATCTGAACCCCAAAATGGTCAGATTTACTCCTTAAGAATGCCTAGAATAGTCAAAATCTTTGTGTGAATACTTGCTGAAGTTTGTTGTATATTTCCTAACATAGGGAAAATGTTAAGTGTCTAATAGGGTAGCATTACTGGAGTTGAATCTGGCCTTATTCATGGTCAGATTCATTCCAGGAAGAACACATACAAAAATGTTCCGTTTTTAAAAGTATTATGTAGTATAGCATCGTTAGAGTCAAATCTGACCCCTTCAATGGTCAGATTTGTTCTGTAGAATGCATAACATACTAGCTTTACTTGGGCGTTCAGAAAAATGCGAACGGAGGCCCAAGTGTATAGTCATAGAGAATCCAAGCTGGAGAAACCAGATGGAGGCTTAATCTTTAGTTCCCTTTCATTTTCAGAATCATTGTAACATAAGACTGGACATTGTATTTATTATATTCATAGTTTTTTTAGTACGTGTGTGTTCATACAATTTTAGGAAAACGTGTATAATTAGCTCCAGATTTATTATGAGTAAAACTGGACTCTGGTAGGCTATTCTGAATGTTTAACATTTAGAAATGGGCCAAGCTATTAAAAATGGCCTGTTAGGGCTTGAAATAGCATGAACACAGTCCATTGGGCTTGAAAAATATGAAAAGCCCTTAGCCTCAAGGCTGTGTGTTCTCAAAATTAAATACAAATTTTCATACGTTAATCGTTTAAGTATTCAGATTTGATTGAAAATCCAAAAGCGCTTCTTTTCTTTTTTGTTAAAAACCCTTCGTATAATTCTGTATTAAAACTAGTGTGTCCGGAAATTTCCAAGATCACTGTGAATGTTTATTTCGAAATTCTGGAAGAGATTAATCGAGTCAAATCTGATTCAACTTTTAATAAATAAGGGTAGCCTCCTCAAAGCAGCATTTTTTAACTGAAGTGATGCATATATGTTGGAAATTGTGAGTTAATGTTTCTACTTATATTCTTTGGCCCCCTTAGTCAAGTAGTGTTTATTAAACTGTAGAGAATTTCTCCTTGCACAAATAGTCTAAACTAGGATTTGGCCAAAAGGGGTAAACAATTGATTGGGCTAAAACACGGCCATACCCCAAAGCATTTCGTCATTTAGATTAGTGAATTTAATCTTAGACAATCTTCTACATATTCTCTAGGTAGAAAAATACCTCTTTTAGTTTGAAATTTAGTAAGCAGTCAAATATTGCTTCAAATAACCATAACCTACACTCGGGCGTGGCAACTCGTGCCCCCGACTCTCACTTCAAACATTAAATAAAGTCACACGTAGCAATCACGGGTGCATTTCATGTGACGTGGTTGCGATGTGTTCAAAAATAATAAGTGCACGCCATCGTGACATGTTCTAAGATAAATCCATAAATATCTGAATTGGTTTATATACATATCATGTAAGTTAAAAAATACCTCTTCTAGATAAAATTCCAAAATTTAGAGAATAATTGAATATCGCCTCAAATAGGCATTTTTAACCGTCATGACCATAGTCATGACTATATAATCTACATTCGGGTGTGTCAACTCATGTCCCCGACTCTAACTCAAAACAATAATAAAAATCACATGTCGTAATTTCGGGTGCATTTCATGTGGCGCGGTTATAATGTGTCCAAAAACAAACAAATGTACGCCATCGTGACTTGTTTCAAGATAAATTAATAAATATTAAAAGCGGATAAAAGTTAAAAGGCTAAATGCAAAATAGGCTATAATACGTAAATAATCAGATAACTTAGGCCAAATATTAATAGTCAAGCGACCGTGATAGAACCACGGGACTCGGGAACGCCTAACACCTTCTCCCGGGTTAACAAAATTTCTTACTCGGATTTCTATTCGCAGATAACTTAAAACAGAGTCTGAATTTCCTCGGTTTGGGATTTCAATAAATGGTGTCCCGGAACATTGTCAAAAATACGGGTGGCGACTCTGAAACTAAAATAAATCTCAAATCTGAATAATGTCACTTAAAGTGGAAAAACACCCTTATTTGCCCTTCATTAAATCCGGGGGTGAAAAAAAGAGGTGTGATAGCTCTTGCGACTCTGCTGAGGATAAAAACCCAAAATCTCTGGTTCAGGGTTCAAGAATTCAAGCTTATATAACTGTTATATTTTGGCTTTCATTATCTGATTTTACGTGTTTAAACCTAAGGTGCTAATTGCCGTTTTTACCACTTTGATATTATTTGAACTGCATATAAACTGTGCTGAAACCCTTCTTCTCTCTGAGTCATCTAAATCATCTGGGAAGTGTGCACTTCTTGTGACTTTTTTTTCTGTTAGAGTCATCCAAATTTTAGAACGAGGTATGGACATGTTGCAAAGCCGGTGAAGCTTCTGTATTCCCGGTATGCTGCCCCGACCTCGGCTCGAGTTGTCCGCTCGGGTTAGCCTTGTCTAGAACAAAACCCCAGGATATAAACCTATTATAATATAGCTTCATGTCGGATCTCTAGTAGGAACGGTTATTTGCATCACGTGCATTTGACTTAGGGGACTCAACACAGGGGTTGGGTCCGTCTAGGATAGTTGAACCTGAAATGAAAGACCATCCTGATGCATCCTACTTGCTATGTGTACAATATTTTGTTTCGGCTTGTTTGTTGACCGGCTAAAAAAGAGAATAAAAGAAAAACCAATAGAGAAATAGAATAGGATATTTATACGATTGTTGTAAAAAACCCGGTATTCAAAATCATCATGAAACTCTATCAAAGAAAGAAGTAAAATAGTATTTCAAAATGAAATGAGTCGGTGCATATTCTTCAAAATTGTGTCGAGATTTCCCGAACTACGCATTGTTTTATTCTCACCGGTGTGAGATACGTAGGAAACCCTCATCGGGTCCAACCTCACTTTTCGAAAATCAAAATACAAACATTGTCACAAGTAAAGTTAGGTGACACCGTTCTTGCCTAAATAGCCAATATGTCCCAACAGGGCGCCGGAAGGCTGTTTTGCAAGAATAGCCGCCTGTGGTCTTTTCCGAATTTTTTTTACCCAATTGGAAAAACACAACCCAAAAAACTTCCTACCCGGAGTGTTGAAGGGCCGTATTCGCAAAGATGGTCCATTTTTATTTGATTACGAATTTTTTGCAAAAATAACACTTTTTCTTTACCTTTGGTCAAAAAATAAATTATGGCTTTGCTTTTTTTTATTTTAACCAAACCACTTAAATAAATGTGCAGGATGAGCACTATAAAAAAAATTCCCTTTAGAGTTGTCGAGGAAATTCCCGTGGGACTCCATATGTGGTGGAGGGACCTGGGGGAAGTTAGTAAAAAGTCCGCGGTAAAAGCCTTGGGCGGACTCACTGGTCTTTTAAAGATTAAGCCAAGGCTGGACATCACCGAATCTCTGGTATCATTTTGGGACCCCGCTCACAACGTGTTCCACTTTTCAGACTTTGAGTTGACACCCACGCTAGAGGAAATAGCAGGGTATGCCGACCTCAATGAAAATCTTAGAAGTCGATATCCAGTGGCACCCAGAGTCGTGACTCCGCACAAGTTCCTAGACTTTCTGAGCATTAGTCGAGAAATCCAATACCCCAGCCTATCTGAGGGGTTCTGCACTTTCTATTTCCTATACAGTCGCTACGGAGATCCTCGGGGTTATGAAGCTGATAACACTGGTCTGACTCACCACAAGAACCAAACTAAATGGGAGGCCCGCCGAGGATTGGCTTTCGTGGTAGCATTCCTGGGTACCCTAATTTGCCCAAGGAGTGACGGACCATAGATATTGGACTTGTGGGAATGGCTGATTTCATGATGAAAACATCCAATGGCACTCTTATACCGATGGTCTTAGCCGAGATTTACCGTGCTCTAACGGTTTGCCAGTCTGGGGGAAAATTCTTTGAGGGGTGCAACCTGCTTCTATAGAGCTGGATGATTGAGCACCTATGGCATCGCCTGGGCTACATGAACTACGGTTTGACTGGTTTGAACTGTATTGAAAAACACAACACTCGGGTAGAGGGCCACAAATTTCCGGAGGGCACGGAAGCATGGTTCTTACATTTGAGTTCATTGACTGCCGACCAAATCGAGTGGATATTCGGTTGGCTTTTTGTCGGTGAAGTCATCCACATGTCGGCCGAAGTGTGTTACCTTCTGTTGATGGGACTTCGAAGCATTAAGTCGTATGCCCCACATCGGGTCTTACAGAAGTTGAGAAGGCAACAGGATGTTCCATATGATGAGGACCTGAGTCAGCAAGCCATTGAGTTATGTCCAAGGGCTACATTTTCAGAGGACAAGGTTCGCCAGATCTGGCATCAGTGAAAATTTATAGAGCCTCAGACTCGGGTAAGAAACTTGTCCAGAGGGGAAGTAGAGTCGGCCTACACTTCTTGGTATGGTAGAAGAAGCAGAGAGCATCAGGAGCTAGAACGACATGAAAAAAGACCCCACGTGCAACAATTCACTGAGCAAACACAAGAGCACTGGGCTTGGTTAGAAAAAGAGAACAACTACCGAGCTACTATAAGCAAGTTGGAAGCCCAAATCAGGGAACTCAAATTTGAAAACACTCTACAAGCCGTCGCAGCGGAAGGGGAAAGAAACAGGCTAAACAAAGAAAATGAAGCTCTCCGGGCTCAGATCCAGAAAATGAAAATAGCTATTGAAAACCCTTAAAGAAGCAGAGCCGATGAAAGACTTATCAACAATATCAGGCAAAAGTTGTGTAGCTATGGTGATAATCTGGACAAAGTAGAAGAGGACTTGGCCCGAGTTCGGGCAAAATTGACAAAAGGTGTAGAGGAAAGAGCAGAGTTTGTCCAAAAATTGAAAAGAAACCATGACCAAGAAGTCACAGGCTTAAAAGAAAAGGTGGCCTCCCTCGAGAACGAAATGGCCAAACAAGCAAGAAGGTTTAAAGAAGAAAGAGAACAATGCTATACCATGATGGCTCAATTGGAGGTAGAATTGCAACAATGGAAAGAACAAAGTCATAAAGACGCCAGGTTTTAGAGGCAAGATCTCAACAGATCGGGTGGTTACTCCAAGAAAAGGGTGTCATCAGGCAAAGGGTCAGAGAGATCGCCGACTATATTGTCACCAAGTGCCAAGAGTGTGAAGATATGACTCGGACCACTTGCTTCCCAGCGGTAATGATTTTTGTCCACAAGATAATGGATGACCTATACCGCCCCCAACAGGATATGGCACGCAGGCCCGTGGCAAGGCCGAATGATGCCCCACGATCCCCTAGAACAATGGAAGCACTTATGTATTCTTGATGTCATTTTCAAGTCTGTATTTCATTTCCCTGTTGCAGTCCTGTTTGAGTCTACTGTAGCTTTTAAATTTCCAAGAAAGTGTGTCTTGAGTCTTTTGTAGTTTTTAAATTTCCAAAATTGTGTTGAAGTCTCTTGTAATGAATGAAATTGGAAGTTTTGTCTAATGAATGAAAATTTTGAAAAAATGTTTATTTCCTTCGTATTTATTCCTTGAACTACGTGATGATCTGATTCATGCGGCGTCGTGATACGTAGGCAATCCATATAAGATTCAATCATAACCTTAAAAAGAAAAATAATTCGAGATAGAGAAAAAGGAAATTGAGTAAGGAATAAAAAAGTAGAAAAGAAAAAGAAATAAAAGAGTAACAAAATAACAGAGAAAAACAAAGGGGCTAAAAATAAATTTCAAATTTGAGAGACAAAGTCGGGATGAAACACACAACCGACGCAAAACATGTAGAAAACGTTTAACTGCCTAGGTGCATTGCATACCCCCGACATGCAATCCCCTATGTGTTAAATGCCTCGATCTAACGTGTTGTGGTCTTCCCTTTGAAAAGGTGTGTTTTATGGTGGTTGGTTTTGCGCTAAACTAGCTTCACATCCGTACTTCATCTGATCAAAAGCAAGTGTAGAAATGACATATGAAAGTCACTTACCACTCATCAACTCCTCCGAGGATGACCCAAGCTCGGTTATCCCAACATCTGAATCAGCCGCAGCTGAAGAAAACAGAATTCTGCGTTGCCGCATACTGGAGTTATGGGATGCATGGTCAAATGGTAGGGAACCACCCAGTATGTCATGACCCCAAATCTTAACAGGTCGTGATGACGCCTATCGTGGAACTAGGCTAGCCAACCATCACATAACTACACATTTATTTTAATAAATATTCTCAAATCATTAATAATCAGCAAAATGAGGATAAAAATTCCTTGAAGTCTTAAGCAAGCATAATAAAAACTAACAGTCTAAACAAATCCCCCAGGACTGGAGTCAACCGATCACGAGCATCTAAGAAATAAACTAACTCTGCTAATGTCATAAAATATGTCTAGGAATGAAATACTAGTACTAAATAAGGAAGGGAAATGGAGAAGTTGTGGACGCTGGACAACTACCTCGAAATCCCAAAGCTGATGATGAACGAAACTCGGATGACTACTGCTTCGAACCAGTACCTGAATATGCACACAGAGGTGCAGGGAGTAATGATGAGTACGCCAACTCAGTAGTAAAGAAAATAAATCACAGTCTGAAGAATAAGAAACACACAACACAAATACACCAATCTACAAAACCGTAAAATGCCAAGTCTCAATAAAGTATACATAAGTTCGAAAACTAATTTCCAGAAAATCCTTTGAAACCAATATATTTTTCCAATTTTCTCAGTAAAACTCCCAAAAGTATCAGTTTGAAAAATGAAGTGAATCATAATAAAAACTCAGTAAAATATCATCATAAAACTGCCCCTCGGGCCATAATCATCACTCATAATATTCCCTCAGCACCTCACCATCACTCAGTAACAGCCCCTCGGGCAACCTCACTGTCATTCATTCCTCCCAACCACTCATCACACGACACTTGGCAGTCGACACTCACATTGAGTAGGTACATGCACTCACTGGGGGTGTGTATAGACTCCGGAGGGGCTCCTACAGCCCAAGCGCTATACACAAGCCAAATCATGGCATCAATCACTCTCAGGCACTCGGCCTCCCTCATATCATAACATCCTCACAATATAGGCTCTCGGCCTCCTTCAGTCTGACACTCACAACATGCCACTCGGCCCATAATAAAACGGGGTTCACGATCCAAAATAATATTTTATTTCAAGAAATAGTAATATCATCAAATAGGAGTGTCAACAATTTCACAAGAAAGACTGAGTGTAAAATTATAGTTTCAAAGTAGTGAGAATATCAGTGAAATAGCCCCCAAGGGGTTAAAACAGATCGGCACTAGGCCCCAAACCTGGCTTACAACCCAAATATATCAAATCATAGCAATACTATAGAACATAGGCTTTAAAAGCAGTTTCGCAACTCAATAGTTGCCTAAAAAGGAACATTTTTTCAAATCTCCAGTTCGTGCACGCCCCACACTCATCATCCAGTGTGTGCGTCGCTTAAAATCCGTGAAAGGATGTAAAGTCCGAGGTTTCATACCCTCATGATAGGATTTAAAGACATTACTTACCTCAAACTAGCCCGAAAAGCTACTCTGCTACACGCTTGCCCCTCGAATCAACTTCCGAGTGCTCCAAATCTATAAAGATAAGATCTTTCTCATCAAATTGTGCTAAGGGAATGTATTCCAATTGAAAAATATCAATTTTAGCACAAAACACGACCCCCAGGCTTGCATCTCGGAACTCAACAAATTTTATACCAAAACGATCCTCATCATCTCATGAGTCCATACATATAAAGAACTCTGAAATCGGAGTCCGTTTGACCCCTCAAATCACCCCTAGAAGGTTTCATAATCTCAAGCCCTAACTTCATCTTTTTCTACTGATTTTCATTAAACAATGTTAATTTAGTCCTTATTCACATATAATCGAGGTATAGGGTCCAAAATCCTTACCTCAATGAAGAACCAACGTTTTCCCTCTTCAAAATAGCTCCAAAAGCTCTATTCCCGTTAAATAATGGTGGAAAAGTGGGCATTGGACGCGGAGGGTTTAATTATATACTGCCCAGTTCCTTATTCCTCGCGATTGCGGGACCCACATCGCGATCGCGAAGCAAAAATCCACAAGACCCTCTAAAGACCCTATGCGATCGCAACACATGCCATGCGATCGTGATTTCTTATGATCTGAACTCACGCGATCGCGAACCTTCCCACGCGACCGCGTAGCACAATTGACCTGCCCCCACACGCGCCTCACTATCCCTACGTGATCGCGAACAAGGCCACGCGATAGCACTGCTTAAGCTTGCCAAGCTATGCGATCGCAGACACACTTACGCGATCGCATAGAACAACTTCACCTGCCTCGACTTTTACTCTACGCGATCGCAGCTATGGCTATGCGATCGCGATGAACAAATCACTGCTGTGTTAACACCAGAAAACCAGCATTTTTCCTAAGTCCAAAAGTGCCCGTTTGAGCATCCGAAATACACCCGAGGCCCTCGGGACCTCAACCAAACCTACCATCATATCCCATAACATCATTCAAGTCGAGCCTTCGAAACATCAAAAACAACATCAAAACACCAAAATCACATCGAATTCAAGCCTAAGAACTTTGAAATTTCTAAATTCCACCAACGATGCTGAAACTATCCAAAACACATCCGATTGAACTGATATTTTTCACACATATCCAAAATGACAATACGAACCTGTTCCAACTTCCGGAATTCCATTCCGACCCCGATAGCCTATTTTCCACTGCCAACCGGAAATCAACAAAAACTAACTTTCGCCAATTCAAGCCTAATTCTACACCGGACATCACAAAAATATTTCGAACACACTCTTAAGTCCCAAATCACCTAACGAATCTATACGAACCATAAAATCTCCATTCCAAGGTCGTTTACCAATAAGTCAACTCTCAGTTGACCTTTCCAAGTATAAGGCTATTTTTAGAGACTAAATGACTCAATTCTCACTATAACCATTCTGAACACGAGCCAACCCACTCTAACACATCATAAACAGTACAACCAACCTATGACAAGGCAATAACAATAAATATCATGCAGAATCTACGTAACGACTGACCGAGTCATTACATTCTCCCGCTCTTAAACAAATGTTCGTCCTCGAACGGGTCTAGAAACATATCTGGAGTCTCAAACAAGTGAGGCTATATGCTCTGCATCTCCCGCTCGGTCTCCCAAGTAGCCTCCTCCACTGGCTGACCTCTCCATTGTACCTTCACTGATGCTATATCTTTAGACCTCAATTTTCTGACATAACGATCCAAAATTGCTACTGGCTCTACCTCATATGACATATCACCCTCGAGTTGAACTGTGATGAAGTCTAAGACATGAGACGGGTCACTAACATATTTCCGGAGCATCGACACATGAAATATCGGATGAACACTCGATAGGATGGGTGGAAAGGCAAGTCTATAAGCCACCTCTCCAATCTTCTAAAGCACCTCAAAATGACCAATAAACCGGGGACTCAGCTTTCCCCTCTTTCCGAACCTCATAACACCCTTCATTGGTGATACCTTCAGCAGTACCTTATCGCCTTCCATAAAAGACACTTCCCGGACCTTCCGGTCCGCATAACTCTTCTACCTAGACTGTGTCGTGCGAAGTCGCTCCTGAATCAACTTCACCTTCTCTAACGCATCCCGAATCAAATCTGTGCCTAATAGTCTAGCCTCACCGGGCCCAAACCAACCAACCGGAGATCTACACCTCCTACCATATAAAACATCATATGGGGCCATCTGAATACTGGACTGGTAGCTATTATTATATGCAAACTTCGCAAGTGGCAGAAACTGATCCCATGAACCACCAAAATCGATCACACAGGCACGCAACATGTCCTCCAATATCTGAATAGTCCGCTCCGACTGCCCGTCGGTCTGAGGATGAAATGTGGTGCTCAACTCTACCTGAGTACCCATGCCTCTCTATACGGCCCTCCAAAACTGAGATGTGAACTGAGTACCTCTGTCAGAAATGATAGAAACTGGAACCCCATGCAATTGGACAATCTCCCTGATGTAGATACCAGATAACCGCTCTGAAGTATAAATAGTACTGACAGGAATGAAGTGCGCGGACTTGGTCAACCTATCCACAATGACCCAAATAGACCCTTCGAAGTCCGTGGAAGCCCAACTATAACATCGATAGTGATCCGCTCCCACTTCCACTCCGGAATATCTAACCTCTTAAGTAACCCACCTGGTCTCTGGTGCTCATACTTGACCTACTGGAAGTTGAGACACCGTGCTACATACTCAACAATATCTCTCTTCATCCACCTCCAACAATACTGCTGTCTCAAATCCTGATACATCTTCGCGACACCCGGATGGATTGAATACTGCGAGCTGTGGGCCTCTACTAATATCAACTATCGAAGTCCATCCTAGGCACGCAAATACGGCCCGACATCCTCATAACTCTGTCATCATCAATAGTCACATCCCTGGAATCACCTCGATGGACCTTGTCCTGGAGAACTAACAAGTGTCGGTCATCATACTGGCGTGCTCTAATCTGATCATAAAGAGAAGACCAAGAAGCCATGCTAGCTAATACCCGCGGAGGCTCTGACAAATCCAATCTCACCAACTGACCGCTAAAGCTTGAACATCAAGTGCTAAAGGTCGCTCTGCTGCTGAAAGGTAAGTTAGACTCCCCAAACTCTCGGCTCTGTGACTCAAAGCATCAACCACTACATTGGCCTTCCCCGGATGATACAAAATAGTAAGGTCATAATCCTTGAGAAGCTATAACCACCTTCTCTAACGCAAATTCAAGTCCTTCTGCTTAAGCAGATACTGCCAACTACGATGATCAGTGAAAATCTCACACTGCACTCCATACACGTAATGGCGCCAAATCTTCAAGGCATGAACAATGGCGGCTAACTCAAGATCGTGCACTGGGTAATTCTTCTCGTGCACCTTCAATTGTCTAGATGCGTAGGCAAGCACCCTACCGTCTTGCATCAGTACTTCTCCCAAGCCAATTCTAGATGCATCACAGTAGATTGTATAAGAACCCGACCTAGTAGGCAAAACCAATACCGGAGCTGTGGTCAATGCTGCCTTGAGCTTCTGAAAGATCTCCTCACACTCATCGGACCATCTGAATGGAGCACCCTTCTGGGTCAATCTGGTCAAAGGCGAAGCAATACAAGAGAATCCTTCCACAAAACGACGGTAATACCTCGCCAAACCAAGGAAACTCCAAATATCTGTAGCTGAGGACGATTTGGGCCAACTCTACACCACCTCAATCTTCTTTGGATCAACCTGAATACCCTCACTAGACACCACGTGCCCCAAGAAAGCTACTAAACCAAGCCAAAACTCATACTTGGAGAATTTTGCATAAAGTTTCTCCTCCCTCAACCTCTGCAATACAACTCTCAAATGCTGAGCATGATCCTCCTGGCTACGAGAATAAACTAGGATGTCATCAGTGGACACAGTGACGAAAGAATTAAGGTACGGCTGAAACACGTTATTCATCAATTGCATGAACGCGGCTGGGGCATTGGTCAACCCAAATGACATAACCAGGAACTCATAATGAACATATCTGGTCCTAAAAGCAGTCCTCAGAATGTCAGAATCCCGAATCTTCAACTGATGATACCCAGACCTCAAGTCAATCTTAGAGAACACTCTAGCTCCTTGAAGCTGGTTGAACAAGTCATCAATACGAGGCAAAGGATATTGTTTCTTCACCGTAATCTTATTCAGCTGCCTATAATCAATACACATGCGCATGGAGCCATCTTTCTTTTTCACAAACAACACCCGTGCACCCCAAGGTGACACACTAGGCCGAATGAACCCCTTATCTAAGAGTTCCTGAAGCTACTCTTTCAATTCTTTCAACTCCGTAGGAGCCATACGATAAGGTGGAGTAGAGATTGGCTGGGTGACCGGAACCAAGTCAATACCAAAATCAACATCCCTGTCAGGGGGCATGCCTGGCAGGTCTGCAGGAAATACGTCCGGAAAATCACAGACCACAGGATCAGAATCAACAGAAGGAGTCTCACTACTAACATCACTCACATAAGCAAGATAAGAATCACACCCTTTCCCAACCATACGATGAGCCTTCAAATAATAAATCACTCTTCTAGGCACATGCTCTATAAACCTTCTCCACTCAACTCTTGGAACTCTAGGCATAGCTAGGGTCACGGTCTTAGCATGACAATCAAGAATATCATGACATGGGGATAACCAATCCATGCCCAGAATCACATCAAAATCAACCATACTGAGTAGCATCAAGTCTACTCGGGTTTCCAAACCCCCAATGGATATAACACACGACCGGTACACATGGTCCACAACAATAGTATTGTTCCCCGGAGTCAAAACATGAACAGACGTAACTAAAGACTCACGGGGCATATTCAGAAAGTGAGAAAAATATGACGAGACATAAGAGTATGTGGAACCAGGGTCAAAAATATCCAAAGCATCACTGTGGAAAACTGAGATGGTACCTATAATCACCGTATCTGAGGCCATAACATCAGGCCTAGACGGAAGTGCATAGATACGTGGCTGACCTCCACCTGCTTGACCTCCCCCTCTAGGGCGGCCTCTTTAGCTGCCTGACCACCACACCTAGCTACTTGGGTAGGTGGTGAAGTGACAAGGGCTGAAGTCGAGGGCTGAACTCTCTGCTGAGATGAACTACCACGACGACGAGGACACTGCCTCCACCCATGTCCGAACTCTCCACACTCAAAACAACTACCTAGAGATGGAGATGGGGTCTGAAGAGAACCCCCGCCACCATGATAACCACCGGATGAACCATGCATAGAAGAACCCTGATATGATGATGCTCTGGAGAAGCTCTGAGATGGAAGGGAACTAAAAGATGAATGTCCTAGATGAGAACTGCGAGGACCCTGTTCCGAAGATGCACCATTGTAAGCTGGGCGAGCTGCTGTGGAGGTCTAAATGGACGACCTCTGCTGTGCTGAAACTGCCCTTTGGAAGGGGCACCACTGAAGCTACCTGATCCCCGAGGCCTCTTGGCCTCCCTCTCCTCACGCTCCTGCCTACGAACCGACTCAATATCCCGAGCAATGTTAACAACCTGCTCAAATGTAGCTCCAGACACTCTCTCTATGGTCATCAAGATGTGAAGCTGATACGTGAGACCATCTACAAATCTCCTTATCCTCTCCCTGTCAGTAGGGACTAACTCAGAAGCATGTCGAGCCAACTCAAAAAATCGCATCTCGTACTGAGTAACTGACAACTCTCCCTGGCGCAGCTGCTCAAACTGCCTGCACAGCTCCTCTATGTGGGACTGAGGAACATACTTCTCCAAAAAGATCGTGGAGAACTGCTGCCAGGTGAGAGGTGCGGAACCAACCGGCGTACGCCTCTCAAATGCCTCCCACCAAGTGAAAGCAGCACCAGCAAACGGAAATTTAGCAAACGAGACCCCACTGGTCTCCACAATACCAGCAGTACAGAGTATCCTCTGGCACTTATCTAGAAATCCTTGGGCATCCTCACCATCTGTGCCGCGGAAAGTCGGAGGTTGAAGTCTATTGAACCTCTCCAGCCTACGCTGCTGATCCTCGGGCATAGCTGGGACTACATAGTCCTGAACTACAGCAACCGGCTGGGCTGGGACTACCCCCGGTGCCTAAATACCCTATACAACCTGCTCAAGTGTCCGGGCAGCTGGAGTCTGAATGCCTCCCCCGGCCTGAGCTGCAGTGGCAGTAGCAGACATAGCAACTGCCTGAGCCAAGCTGGTGCATAATGTTAGTATCTGAGCTAGGGTCTTCTGAAGACCCGAAATGACAATAGGCACTGCCGGTGCCTGAGCCTGTCCCGCTGGAGCACCCTCGACGGGAACCTGCTCCTGAATAGTAGAGTGATCCACTGATACTGTCCCGGTTGCTGCGCGGGCTGGTCCCCTAACTCCACCACGGCCTCGACCCCTTGTTGGTGTGGCTGGTGTCTGGTCACCCTGATCGGTAGCGCGTGTCCTCACCATCTGTGAGAGAATGAAACAACAGTAGTTTAGATTTCAAGAACCAATATAATGGCACGAAAGAGTTCAAGAAAATAAGATTTTTCCTAAGAGTTCTGCAGCTTGTCGAAGATAAGTACAGACGTCTCTGTACTGATCTGCAAGACTCTACTAAACATGATCATGACCGTTGAGTCCTATGTAACCTAGAGTTGTGATACTAACTTGTCACGACCCCAAATCCTAACAGGTCGTGATGGCGCCTATCGTGGAACTAGGCTAGCCAACCATCACATAACTACAGATTTATTTTAATAAATATTCTCAAATCATTAATAATCATTAAAATGAGCATAAAAATTCCTCTAAGTCTTAAGAAAGCATAATAAAAACTAACAATCTAAATAAATCCCCCAAGACTGGAGCCAATCGATCACGAGCATCTAAGAAATAAACTAACTCTGCTAATGTCTTAAACAATGTCTAGGAATGAAATACTAGTACTATATAAGGAAGGAAAATGGAGAAGCTGCGGACGCTGGACAGCTACCTCGAAATCCCAAATCTGATGATGAACGAAACTCAGATGACTACTGCTCCGAACTAGTACCTGGATCTGCACACAGAGGTGCAGGGAGTAATGATGAATACGCCAACTCAGTAGTAATGAAAATAAATCACAGTCTGAAGAACAAGAAACACACAACACAAATACACCAATCCACAAAACAGTAAAATGCCAAGTCTCAATAAAGTATACATAAGTTCGAAAACCAATTTCCAGAAAATATTTTGAAACCAGTATATTTTTCCAATATTTCTCAGTAAAACTCCCAAAAGTATCAGTTTGAAAAATGAAGTGAATCATAATCAAAACTCAGTAAAATATCATCATAAAACTGCCCCTTGGGCCATAATCATCACTCATAATATTCCCTCAGCACCTCACCATCACTCAGTAACAGCCCCTCGGGCAACCTCACAGTCACTCATGCAATCACTCATCACTCGGCACTCGCACTCAGTAGGTACCTGCGCTCACTGGGGGTGTGTACAGACTTCGGAGGGGCTCCTACAACCCAAACACTATAAACAAGCCAAATCATGTCATCAATCACTCTCAGGCACTCGGCCTCTCTCATATCATAACATCCTCACAATATAGGCTCTTGGCCTCACTCAATCGGACACTCACAACATGCCACTCGGGCCAAAATAAAATGGGGTTCTCGACCCAAAACAATATTTCATTCAAAAAATAGTAAGATCATCAAATAGGAATGTCAAAAATTTCACAAAAAAGAGTGAGTGTAAAATCATAGTTTCAAAGTAGTGAGAATATCAGTGAAATAACCCCCAAGGGATTAAAATAGATCGGCACTAGGCCCCAAACATGGCTTACACCCCAAATATAGCAAATCATAGTAATACTATAGAACATAGGCTTTAAAAGCAGTTTCGCAACTCAATAGTTGCCTAAAAAGGAACAATTTTTCAAATCTGAAGTTCGTGCACGCCCCACATTCGTCATCCAGTGCGTGCGTCACTCCAAATCCGTGAAAGGATGTAAAGTTCGGGGTTTCATACCCTCAGGATAGGATTTAAAGACATTACTTACCTCAAACTAGCCCGAAAAGCTACTCTGCAACACGCTTGCCCCTCGAATCAACTTCCGAGTGCTCCAAATCTATAAAGATCAGATTTTTCTCATCAAATTATGCTAAGGGAATGAATTCCAATTGAAAAATATCAATTTTAGAACAAAACCCGAAATTAGCAAAAACCCGACCCCCGGGTCGGAACTCGACAAATTATATAACAAAACGATCCTCATCATCTCACGAGTCCGTACATATAAAGAACTCTGAAATCAGAATCCGTTTGACCCCTCAAATCATTCCTAAAAGGTATCATAATCTCAAGCCCTAACTTCATCTTTTTCTACTGATTTTCCCCAATTAAACAATGTTAATTTAGTCCTTATTCACATATAATCGAGTTATAGGGTCCAAAATCCTTACCTCAATGAAGAACCAACGTTTTCCCTCTTCAAAATAGCTCCAAAAGCTCGATTCCCGTTCAAAAATGGTGGAAAAGTGGGCTACGGCCGCGGAGGGTTTAATTATATACTGCCCAGTTCCTTATTCATCGCGATCGTGAAGCACAAATCCACAGGACCCTCAAAAGACCCTACGTGATCGCAACACACGCCACGCAATCGCGATTCCTTATGACCTGAACGCACCCGATCGCGAACTTGCCCACGCGACGGCGTAGCACAACTGACCTTCCCCCACACGCGCCTCACTGTCCCTACGCGATCGCGAACAAGGCCATGTGATCGCACTTCTTAAGCCTGCCAAACAATGTGATCGCAGACACACTTACGTGATCGCATAGAACAACTTCACCTCCCTCGACTTTTACTCTACACGATCGCAGCTATTCCCATGCGATCGTGATGAACAAATCACTGCTGTGTTAACACCAGAAAACCAGCATTTTTCCTAAGTCCAAAAGTGCCCGTTTGAGCATCTGAAATACACATGAGGCCCTCGGGACCTCAACCAAACCTACTATCATATCCCATAACATCATTCAAACTTAGTCGAGCCTTCGAAACATCAAAAACAATATCAAAACACCAAAATCACATCAAATTCAAGCCTAAGAACTTTGAAATTTCTAAATTCCACCAACGATGCCGAAACTATCCAAAATACATCCGATTGACCTGAAATTTTTCACACATATCCAAAATGACATTACAAACTTGTTCCAACTTCCGGAATTCCATTCCAACCCCGATAGCCTATTTCCTCTGCCAACCGAAAATTGCCAAAAAACTAACTTTCGCCAATTCAAGCCTAATTCTACACCAGACATCACAAAAATATTCCGAACACACTCATAATTCCCAAATCATCTAACTAAGCTATCTGAACCATAAAATCCGCATTCCGAGGTTGTTTACCAATAAGTCAACTCTCAGTTGACCTTTTCAATTATAAGGCTATTTTTAGAGACTAAATGACTCAATTCTCACAATAACCATTCTGAACTCGAGCCAACCGACTCTAACACATCATAAACATTATAACCAACCTATGACAAGGCAATAACAATAAATATCATGCATATTCTACGTAACGACCGACCGGGTCGTTACACAGTACCATCCCGAGTTTCCCCGAATTAATTCCCAGGATGGGCTGGATCTCCAACATCCCTATAAGTTACTCGACTACCACATTTGGATACCCATCTATGTCGGCTCACTTCACAGGAAGGACTTCTGAAGATCGCCCCCAGGCAGTATTTTCTGGTGTGTCTTCCAACATCTTCACCGCATCACCGATCTCTGCCAGGACACCGCCAACAATTTCTGGGCCGCGTTTTGAGCCACCGGCTTTTATATTTCAAACACCGCCATTCCATCTGGACACAACTCATGTTACTCCCAACTCATACCCTCAACAACCTCGGTATGAAGTTACCCCGGGACAAGACAAGAAGAGCCCCGAGCAGGAAGAAATGGCTTGGAAAATGAGAAATAATGAGCAAAGCCTCAAGAATATACAAGGACTAAGTGGGCAGAAAAGTGTTTCTTATGCAGACTTGTACATGTTCCCGCACGTTCACCTGCCTCTCGGGTTTAAAACCCCAAAGTTCGAGAAATACGACGAACACGGGGACCCCATAGCTCACCTCAAAATATACTGCAACCAGCTCAGAGGAGCAGGCGAAAATGAGGAGGGCATACTTCTGAGAAAGCTTTGCCAGGATCGCATCTGAATGGTACATGGACCAAGATATATCTCGGTGGCATATATGGGATGACCTCGCTCGAGACTTTGTCCGAAAATTCCAATACAAAGTGGACATCGCTCCCGATAGGAGTTCCCTATCCAATCTCAAGAAGAAGTCATCACGAGCTTCAGGGAATACGCCATTAAGTGGCGTGAGCAAGCGGCCAGAGTCAAGCCTCAGATGGACGAGACTGAGATGGCTAGTGTCTTTTTACAAGCCCAGGAGGCTGACTACTTCCAAAACATGATGTCTGCCATGGGCAAGCTGTTTGCGGTAGCAATAAAAATCGGAGAGGTGGTAAAAAATGGTCTAAATACCGGTCGTATACTAAACCAATCCGCCATAAGAGCAACTTCTCAGGCCATCCATAGTGGATCCAGGAGTGCAGTTAATAGAAAGAACAAAGAAGAATCGGCGATGATGACATTCAGTGTAAAGAAATCCCGCCAGCCACGAGGCTACTTTTCTGAGGTCCCATGATATTACTATCCCCACCAGGATGCAGTATATGCCGTGATGCCTCAACCCTATCCGCTAATGAACGCTCAGCCGAATGTCCGGCCCCAACAACACTACAATCAAAATCAAGCCCCACCACCCAGACACAATCCTCCTCGCCAAGCTCCATATAATCCTCGCCTTCCACAAAATAATCCCTGGGAACCACCCAGGAGAACCCACTTTACACAAATCGGAGAATCATACTAAAGCCTCTTTCCAAAGCTAGTTCAGATGGGACTCCTGCAGCCTGTACCTCCAACTAGGCAAAATCCAGAATCGGCATCATATAGATGAGGAACTAGTTGTTCCTATCATTCTGGAGCGAAAGGGCACGATACTAAAGACTGTTGGACTCTCAAAAGAGCTGTTGAAAGTCTAATCGAACAGAAGAAAGTGGTGCTAAGGGACAAAAGGTCCCCAGTGTAATGAACAATCCATTGCCAGCCCACAATAACGGGCCCATTATTGGCATGATTTGCAAAGACCAAGATTTTGATCCGGCATTAAAATATATAATCGCCATTGCGGATGTGGAGAAAAAGCCCAAAGCGGCACCCAAGCCAGTTAAAGAGATAAAGAAAAGCAACCCCGTCCTTCAGGCCACGGGGAAGTCTGAAACCAAAACAAAGACGGGGCCTTCCAAAGATGTTGTTCTTTATGACCCCAGGGAACCCAGGAAAGAAGAGTGCATGTTAAGCCCTCCCAAAAGGTTGAAATACAACAAAGCAATGATGAACGTCCCGAAAATGTACGTGCCAAAGGGGACGTATATGGCACGGGGGGCAATAATTTCACCAAGGATGAATGAGCTCGTGGTTATTATCCGCGCGTTGCAAACTCTCATAAAGGATACCACCGTCGTCCTCTGGAGCTACAACAAGATGGTAGAGACGTCAAGGGAAAGGAGATGGTAGGGGAAGCGATTGAAGCAAACTCATCTGAAATACCTCAACGTGAAGGAACTAGCCAAGAACAAACATAAACGTTTTCCTCTCAAAACACCTATCACATCTGAAGAAGCTGAGGAGTTCTTCAAGAAAATGAAAACGTCTGAATATGCTATGATCGAAGAACTCAGAAAAACTCCCGATCAGGTTTCACTCTTGTCTCTGTTGATGGGCTCAGACGAGCATCAAAAGGTACTTCTAAAGACGTTGAATGAGGCATATGTACCAACTGAGACCTCGATCAAACAGTTAGAGAAAATGGCTGAGCGCTTCTTCGAAGTGAACAAAATTTCTTTCGGCCGAAACAACCTACCTACCGAGGGAGATGCTCACAACAAAGTCTTGCACTTGACAGTCAAAAGTGAAGGATACTACGTAAAGAGGGTCATGCTCGACGAAGGATATGGGTAGATATTTGCCCCCTGTCAACGTTACAAAGAATGGAAATCGACATTGAGAGGATTAGGTAAAATAATGTTTGTGTCCGCGCGGTATCAAAAGGGACACCATAGGGGAAATTGACATAGTCATGGCTATAGGCCCTGTGGATTTCAAGGTGACCTTCCAAATCCTGGACATGGACACTTCTTATAATTTCCTACTAGGAAGACCTTGATTCACGTTGTTGGGGAAGTTCCATTCACTCTCCAGCAGATGGTCAAATTTGAACACGAGAATCAAGAGATAGTGGTCCATGGAGAGGACGAACAATCAATATACAGAGACCCCTCCGCCCCCTGCCTCGAGGCTAGAAAAGGAAGCGAGCACATTGTGTACCAGACCTTTGAGATTGTGCTTGCTGATCAGCACGAGGAAGGTGCTCCATGCCCACAACCTTGTTTATCTGATGCATCAATCATGGTCACTACCGACATGATCATACATGGGTACAAACCCGGAAAACGGGCTCGGGGTATCCCTACAGGGCATTACTGAACCCATCTCTCTGTCTGCCAACAAAAACTTCTTCGGCATAGGTTTCCAGGCTACAGAGAACGATATAAAATGGGCGAACGCACGTAAGAATAATGGATGGGACTTGCCTCAACCAATCCCGCACATCACTAAGTCTTTTATCAGACCAAGATACATAGAAGAACAAGAGGAGGCCTTCACGACCGAGGAAATTGAAGGGATTTGCGAGGCCATGAGACAAATGCTATATGAGGCCCATATGGTTCAGCCGCGTGAAGGCTCGAGCATCGCTGAGGTGCAATACATGGGACCGAATGCCAAGTTGCAGAACTGGAAAGCTACTCCATTCCCCATCAGGCGGGAGTTCCGGTAGTTCAACCTTGCCAACTCTTCTGCACTACGAGTTATTTCAGGGTGTAACTCGAGTGCTTTTAGTTTATTGCCTTTTCAAATTCTGATGTAAACCCTCCTATGTTCTGAATACAATGAAATGAAATTAATATTTCATAGTCCATGAATCTCTTTGTCTATTCTTCCTAATTTCTGTTATTTTCTCTTATTTTCATTTCAGTTCTAATAATGCGGATTTTAATAACATGACATGCCTGCGGACTTCACGCCCAGATCTCGATACGCCATCTAATAAAGAAATAATGAATCAAGAACTAGAATATGATGAAGATGAGACTTTTAGGGAAATAAAATCGAGAATTGGAACAATTCGAGAATAAGCCTAATCCAAACTTAAATGAAACAGAACCGGTTAACTTGGGTAATTCAGAAGAGGTCTGAGAAACCATGATAAGTATCCATACTAATGAAAGAACTAGGGACGCTTTGATCCAACTTCTATTCGAATTCAAAGACGTGTTTGCCTGGTTTTATGATGACATGCCCGGACTGAGCGATGACTTGGTGGTGCACAAATTGCCGACCTACCCTGTTTATCCACCCGTCCAACAAAAGCAAAGGAAATTTAAAACAGACATGAGTGACAAAATCAAAGAAGAGGTCGCCAAACAATTAAAAGTTGGAGTAATCTGAGTGGTCCAATACACCACCTGGTTGTCCAATGTGGTCTTGGTACCTAAGAAAGACGGGAAAGTCAGAGTGTGTGTCAACTATCGAGATTTGAATAAAGCAAGTCCCAAAGACAACTTTCCACTGTGAAATATACATATCTTGGTTGACAATTGTGCTAAACATGAGGTACATTCTTTGTGGATTGTTATGCTGGGTATCACCGGGTTTTGATGGATGAAGAAGATGCAGAAAAGACGGCCTTCATCACACCGTGGGGCACCTACTGCTACTGGGTCATGCCATTCAGTCTGAAGAACGCCAGGGCAACCTATATGAGGGCCATGACAGCTATTTTCCACGACATGATGCATCAAGAGATTGAGATGTATGTGAACGACGTGATTATTAAATCTAGGACGCAAGACTACCATGTGCAACATCTGAGAAAATTCTTTGAACGTCTGCGCATATATGAATTGAAATTGAATCCAGTCAAGTGTGCCTTCGGAGTTCTATCTGGGAAGTTACCAGGGTTTATAGTCAGTCGACGGGGCATCGAGCTGGACCCGACGAAGATAAAATCCATTCGGGACTTGCCACCTCAAGAACCAAGAAAGAGGTCATGAGTTTGCTGGGTAGGTTGAATTACATCAGCAGGTTCATCGCTCAGTTGACATCCACATGAGATCCTATATTCAAGTTATTGAAGAAAGATGCATCAATCAAATGGACAAATGAATGCCAAGACGCTTTTGACAAGATCAAAAAATATATGTCGAATCCGCCATTGTTAGTCCCACCAGAACCAGGCAGGCCTTTGTTTTTGTACTTGACGGTATTGGAAAATTCCTTCGGGTGTGTTCTCGGGCAGCATGACGCAACCGGGAAGAAAGAACAGGCCATATACTACTTGAGCAAGAAATTCACAAGCTATGAAATAAAGTATACGTTGTTGGAAAGAACTTATTGCGCTTTAACTTGGGTTGCTCAGAAACTCCGGCATTATTTGTTGGCTTATACTACCTACCTCATCACTAGGCTGGATCCTTTGAAGTACATATTCCAAAAGCCAATGCCCACCGGGAGATTAGCAAAGTAGGAAAATTTTGCTCACCGAGTTCGACATAGTCTATGTCACCCGCACGACAATGAAAGCTCAAGCCTTGGCGGATCACCAAGCAACTTGTCCTAAGACGTATCCTCCCACACCATGAAGAGGCGAAAGGAAAATTCGCCCCGAATTGGAAAGGTCCCTACATCATAAGGAAACTGCTACCAAAAGGAGCACTGTACTTGGGGGACATCAACGAAAATGATCCCGAAACGGCTGTCAATGCAGATGCAGTCAAAAGGTATTATGTTTGACCTTTTCATAATTTTGGATGCTCCCGATTGAAATGACGAAGGCTTTCATTCACACTACCCCAAATACTACCCAACTTTTTGAAACCCTTTGAGTCGGTTACCTTTCTTTGATTACCCTCTTTGGAACCTGAAAGTGTTGTTGAAAAAAAAAAAAGAGAACAATCAAAACAAAAACCAAAACAAAATGTTTCCTTGAACTACGTTCGACTTGATTCCGAAAGGATACGTAGGCATCCTCTCCTTGGGGTTCAGTCACACCAAAATAAAATTCCACATTTCCCCAAAAGTTTAAGCTGGGGCAAATGTTGTGTTTTCGCCTAAAAAGTTCCAAAGTTGTAACTCGATCCCAAATTATTTTTACCCAAAACCTTGTTCAAGTCCTTCCGATCGATTGGCTCAGAGTATGCTATAAGAGAAAATTCATGCTTTGCTCCATCATCCACAACATTTATCCAAGCAATGGTGACTAACACTTCAACTGTTGAAGAACAACTCGCAAATTTAACAAAGGCTATTGAAGGGTTGACAAAGCATATGCAAGATCAAGATAATCAAATTGTCAAGCTGACATATAGAGTTGGAAGAATGATGGAGGGAGATTCAAGTCATGCACCTGGAAATCTCCCTATGATGCAAGATAAATGAGATTCATCTGCAAGGCAAACAACTACTGCTAAAGAATTTTAGATTTCGTCTGATGGGGTTATTCCCATTGACCAGTTGAAAGACTTCATTATGGGAACCATCAAAGATAAGTACGATGTTGCTTCCAAGTCTTCTCTCGCATATGCAAAGCCATACACTGCGAGAATTGATAGTTTGAAGATGCCTGCAGGTTATCAACCCCCAAAATTTCAACAATTTGACGGAAAAGGAAATCCAAAGCAACACATTGCCCACTTCGTTGAAACTTGTAATAATGCTGGAACCTATGGAAATTATCTTGTTAAGCAGTTTGTCTGTTCCTTAAAAGGAAATGCTTTTTATTAGTACACTGATCTCGAGGCTGGTTTCATCAATAGCTGGGAATAGCTTGAACATGAATTTCTCAACCGCTTCTATAGCACAAGGCGAATTGTAAGCATGGTTGAACTCACAAACACACGTCAGTGAAAGGATGAACCAGTTGTTGATTTTATCAATCGATGGAGGAATTCAAGCCTCAACTACAAGGACAGACTTAGTGAAGCCTCTGGAATAGAAATGTGTATTCAAGGAATCCATTGGGGACTTCGCTACATCCTACAGGGTATTAAGCCTAAGTCTTTTGAATAATTGGCAACACGTGCTCATGATATGGAGTTAAGCATGTCTTCTAGTGAAAATCAAGGGCCACCAGTTTATGAACCTTGCAAAGTGAAGGATAGACAAGAAACGAAGAAAGTAGGCAAGTTTTTGCCGAAGTCTGAGAGCAAGGAATCAATGAATGTCAATACCTCACCATTAACGGTCACTACAAAAGTGAGCAAGAAGAGAAGTGTGAAGACAATGTCCTTACCGGATAAAGTTGGCCGAAAATTAACTCTGAAGGAAATGCAATCGAAAGAATATCCATTCTTGGACTCTGATGTTCCAGCAATTTTTGAGGAACTCCTTGAATTGAAACTCATTGAGTTACCTGAAATGAAGCGGCCGGACGAAGCTGGAAGGACTAATGATCCAAATTATTGCAAGTACTATCGGTTGATTGGCCACCCTATTGAAAAGTGCTTTATCTTCAAGGAGAAAGTCACTGACTTGGCCACTGAAGGAAAAATCTTGCTAGAGGATGAGAAGGAAAGTTCAAATCAAGTCTCTATCCTTTTTGGTTCACATGATCCCGTTGGCCTTTGCAATTTTGTTGAAGTACATGAATGTGATGGCGTCTGAATTGCACCATCATCAAATATGATTAAATTTGGTGACTTTGAACCTATCGATGTGAGCAAAACACTGTTTCTCCCTATAGTGAGTGAAGTAATAGTTGAGGAAAGATCTCAAGAGGAAAGTGAATCATGTGATGGTCAAAATGATGATGAAGGTTGGACTCATGTGACTCGGCAGAGACGCTGCAAGACAAATTCACAAAGGGAATCCAATAAGCAATTGACTAGGGGGAAAATGGTGAATTGACCCAAGAAGAAAATGATAAATAAGAATTCGAAGAAAATGAAAATGGAGGAGAATCGCTATCAAAGGCTATGTCGTCCAGTGACATTGGATGAATTCCTACCAAGTTGGTTACGCATGAAAGCTTCCTGTGAATATATCAAGTCCTCATTTTGTAAGGTAGAGGAAGAAGAGACAAAGAAGGAAGATGCATCATCGTTGCCTCCTCCCTTGTCTGAAAAACTCACTGAGAAGCTCTCTCAAGAAGTGGACACTTGTGATTCAAATATCACATTTACTAATGATGATCTTTTGCTTTGTGAAACACCCTACAATCGTCCGCTATTTATGGTTGGATTTGTGCGTGAGCAGAAAATAAGTAGAAATTTAATTGATGATGGATCTGGCGTCAATATTCTCCCAATTCGTACTGTCAAAGAGCTTGGCATACTGATGGATGAACTACGTGAAAGTCGTTTGATGATTCAAGAGTTCAATCAAGGGGTGAAAGAGCTATAGGGGCTATCAAATTGTAAATAAATATGGGAGATTTGCATTCGAGTGCATAGATGCACGTGATCGATGCAAAGACCTCATATAATATCTTGTTAGAAAGGCCATGGATACACGATAACAAAGTGGTCTAGTCCACCTACCATCAATGCTTGAAGTACTGTGAAGATGGGGTCGAAAAGAAGATAGTCGCTGATGATAAGCCCTTTACCGAAGCTGAATCATACTTTGCCGATGCGAAATTCTACTTAAAGAATTACGTCTCAAAAGAGGTTAAGGTTGATGATGTGATGTTGACCAAAAGTGTTGAAAAGAAGGTTGATGTCACAACTAGAAAGGCAAAAATTACGGTTGAAAACGGCCAGGTGCTTTATGGTAGGAGCAAGATGAATGAGGCATCTTCAAGTATTAAGGTGTCTCTTATTCTTAGCTATGTCCCAAAGGTTGAAGATCCTTCTTTTGAACTACAAGGTAATGTGTTGGGAGACTTGACCCTTCCTATCAAGCGAATTGATGCAATTAAGTCATCTACAAAGTTTCTTAAAGGGTTTGTCAAATCATCAAACCACAATTTGCTCCTAAATCTAGCACTTCTTGCAAAGCGCACAGATGAGGGATTTGACCCAAACACTTACAAGTTGTTAGAAAAAGCTGGATATGATCCCAATGAACCATCCAAGTTAGGAAAGCTCCCACCTGAAGCTTCAAATCCTACTCAAAGGGTGATGAAGGAGAAAGGGTACCCACTGAAGCAATCACGTGACGGATTGGGTTACAAACAACCCCCGCCCATCTGTATCTCTATTAAAAGGGTAAGTTGTAACTACATTACTACTAAAGAAGTGTCTGCAACGCTTAATAAGAAGCGTTCTGTGTTTGATCGACTTGTGAAACCAAAGACCTCAGTCTTTGATAGGTTGGGACCACTGAAGAAGGAAAACAAGCGTCGTGGAAGTAATAGAAGGATTGGAGCACCTATCTCCGTTAAAAAGGAGATTATGACCACAGACTACCCAAGTCTGATTCATTCTAGAATGAGGCGAGAGACCAAAATTGTAGTCTCGTGCGGAGAGGTCATCAAAGCAAAAGCTCATACTATAGTCCACACTAAGTAACATGAGGAAGATGAAGAAAGTGTGGGGTCATCATATCATATCACCATTTAGGATGAATGAAATGCTTCACCTTTTACGGAAATCGAGGAAAAGTGCCTTGATATTCATGTATGTCACCATATATCTTTCAATGATGGTGATCCTCAAGAGGATGAAGATGCTAAATATGCACCACCAGAGCTTGAAGAAGGGGTGAAGACAACGGTTGATGCACTAAAAGAAGTCAATCTCGGAGTAGTTGAAGATCCAAATCCCACATATGTAATATCCTCTCTAACTGGTGATGAAGAGAGCAAATATATTGAGCTACTTAAGGAGTTCAAAAACGTATTTTCTTGGAGCTACAAAGAGATGTCAAGTTTAGACCCCAAGTTGGTTGTTCATCATCTTGCTGTCAAACGAGGTGCTCGTCCTGTAAACCAAGCACAACGTTGCTTCAGACCTGAAATGGTTCCCTTGATTGAAACTAAAGTTAACAAGCTCATTGAGGCTGGTTTTGTTCATGAAGTTAAATATCCTACATGGATTTCAAGCATCGTCCCCATAAGAAAGAACAATGGCCAAATCCGAGTTTGTGTTGACTTTAGGGACATAAATAATGCTTGTCCTAAGGATGAATTTCCTCTTCCTATCCCTGAGCTCATGATTGATGCAACAATTGGATACGAGGCGATGTCTTTCATGGATGGTTCATCTAGATATAATCAAGTTCTCATGGCACCGAAGGAGGAGGAACTTACTGCCTTTCGCACCCCTAAAGATATATACTGCTACAAGGTAATGCCTTTTGGTTTGAAGAATGATGGTGCTACATATCAACGTGCCATGCAAAATATTTTTGATGACATGCTTCATTAAAACGTGGAGTGTTATGTTGATGACTTGGTGGTAAAATCAAGGAAGAAGGATGATCACTTGCAAGATTTGAGGATGGTATTTGAACGGCTTCGGAGATACCAACTCAGAATGAATCCTTTGAAGTACGCTTTTGGAGTTACTTCTGGGAAGTTCCTCAGTTTTATTGTTCAACATTGAGGTATTAAAATTGATCAAGCTAAGGGGGATGCTATCTTAAAAATGCTCGAGCCTACAGATATTCATGAATTAAAAAGCTTGCAGGGTAAGTTGGCATATCTTAGATGATTTATTTCGAATCATGTTGGAAGATGCCAACCATTTAGTCGCCTCATGAAGAAAGGGGTTCCTTTTGAATGGGACCAATCTTGAAAAAATGCTTTTGAAAGCATTAAGTCTTATCTGATGAAACCTCCAGTACTGGCAGCCCCCATACCTGGAAAGCCCCTACTATTATACATTTCAGCGCAGGAAAGGTCAATATGAGCGCTTCTCGCTCAAGGAAACAATGAAGGCAAAGAAAATGCGCTTTATTACTTGAGTAAGATGATGACGCCAAACGTGCTCAAGTATTCGCCTATTGAGAAGTTATGTCTGGCACTTGTCTTCTCTATTCATAAGCTGAAGCATTACTTCCAAGATCATGTCGTGCGACTCGTCTCAAGAGCAAACCATATCAAGCTTGTCATGTCTAAACCAGTCCTAAGTGATCGATTAGCAAGGTGGTACCTCCAATTTCAAAATTTTGAAATTGTGTATGTTCCTCAAAAGGCAGTAAAAGGAAAAGCATTAGCAGACTTCCTAGCTGACCATCCGATTCTAGATGATTGGGAGTTGTCTGATGAATTGCCTAATGAAGATGCAATGGTCATAGAAATTCAGCCTCCTTGGAAGATGTATTTTGATGGCGCTGCGCATCGTGAAAGAGCTGGCGCTGGAATAGTGTTTATCACTTCTCAAGGAGAAGTTTTGCCCTATTCTTTCACTCTGACACAACGGTGCTCCAATAATGTTGTTGAATATCAAGCGTTCATACTTGGGCTTGAAATGGCTGTGGATATCAAACAATTGCAATTACAAGTCTTTGGAGATTCCAAGTTAGCTATCAATCATATTTTGGGTAGCTGTGAGGTCAAGAAGCCAGAGTTGGTTCCATATCACAAATATGCTCAAAGATTGGTAAGTTGGCTTGGAGAGGTAACTTTTCAACACGTGCCAAGAAAGGAAACTAAGAGAGCTGATGCATTAGCAGCCTTAGATTCTACATTATCTTTGCCTGATCAGACACAAGTTGTTGTTTGCCAAAGATGGGTAGTCCCTCCACCAAATGACAGTGAGGAAGAAGAAAGTGAAGTTGAGCATATTGCTTCCGTTCTTGAGGTCGAAATTGAAAACTGGCGACAACCATTAATCGATTATCTTTGTTATGGGATATTGCCAGAAAATCCTCGAAGGAAGACGGAAATCCGAATGAGAGCCTCTTGTTTTCTTTATTATAATAATACACTCTATAGACGATCATTTGATGGAGTGATCCTACGTTGTTTGGGTACTGATGAATCCCTTCAAGCCTTGCAAGAGGCACACTCTGGAGTATGTGGTGCGCATCAATCTGGGCCAAAACTTCATTTCCATATAAAAAGAATGGGGTATTATTGGCCAACCATGGTGAAAGATTGTTTGGATTACGCTCGGAGGTGTAAAGCTTGCTAATTCCATGCTAACTTCATACATCAACCACCTGAAGTATTACACCCAATGGTTGCCTCTTGTCCATTTGACGCTTGGGGTTTAGATATTGTTGGTCCATTGCCGAAGTCTTCTGGTGGATATCTATATATATTGGCCGCAACAGATTACTTTTTGAAGTGAGCATAAGTTGTTTCTCTTAAGGAAGTAAAAAAGGAAAATGTTGCTAACTTCATCCGAGTCAATATTATCTATCGATTTGGCATTCTGTGATATATACTGACGGACAATGGTAAGCCATTTGATAACAAGTTGATGAATAAAATATGTGATCTTTCTGGCTTCAAGCAACGCAATTCCTCCATGTATTATGATGTTGCCAATGGACTTGCTGAAGCATTTAACAAGACACTATGCAACTTGTCGAAAAGGTTGTTTCTAAGTCTAAGAGAGATTGGCATGAGAGAATGGAAGAAGCTTTTTGGGCATATAGGACCACATATCGCACACCAACGCAAGCGAATCCTTATTCACTTGCTTATGGAGTTGAACCAGTCCTTCCACTTAAGCATCAAATCCCATCGTTGTGGCTTTCCATTAAAGAAGGACTCACTGATGAAGAAAATGCTCGGTTACGCCTTGAAGAATTGGAAGCTCTTGATGAAAAGAGGCTAGAAGCTCAACAAAGCCTCGAATGTTATCAAGCTCGCCTGTCTCGATCTTTTAACAAAAGGGTACGCCTTAGATCTTTCCAAGTGAGTGACCAAGTTCATGTGGTCAAAAGGCCTATTATTACCTCTCGTCGATCTGGGGGAAAATTCTATGCTAAATGGGATGGACCATATATCGGACAAGAGGTATACTCAAGTGGCGCTTACAAGATAGTTGACTCATAAGGTTTGCGGATTGGCTCCATCAACGGGAAATTCATGAAGAGATACAATCCTTGAAGAAAATAATTACACTCATTAACGCATGAGCATAAACTGCATGTTACTCCTGCCCTGCAAGAGTATAAACTGTGCACGGTCCACAAAAAAGGTCCGCTAGGTTAAAAACCTCAAAAGAGGCGGCCTAGGCAAAGGTTAGGACATCCAAAAATAAAGTCCGCTAGGTTGAAAACCTCGAAAGAGGCGGCCTAGGCAAAAGTTAGGACACAAAAAAAACTCACCCATTTCGAACTACGGAATGACTTGATCCTCTTCACCGAGGTACGTAGGCAGCTTAGATTTTCATTCTAAGTTCAGTCATATGAGTTCAAAAAATACATATTACCCAAGGCATTTTTCAAATGAGGCATGATGGAATATAATTCACTTGGTCAACACTAGAAAATTAGGTGTACATGTATTCTTTTGTTGAACCCTCTATCTTGTCTTGATGGCTCAATGGGGGTAAGTCCTCCATGGAAAATTGAGGTCTCTGATGGAATTATTGCAGTTTCTTTAATAAGAGACTAAGTATTCAAGTTGAAGTCTCCGATTTTATGTCATCATCAATTTGAAGTGTTCAAGCCAGCTAGTTCTTAAAGTTAAAGTCTGCAAGCATGTCAGGTCTTCAAATCCATAAAGCACTTGAAAAAAGTTTGATAAAAAAAAGGGAACATTAATGAGAACGCGCAATTTGAAGTGAAGCAAAAGAAGTTTTATTGCTGATAAGAACATCTACTAAACAGTCAAATGCATGAAGGAAAGAAAAAAAACAAATAAAGTAGTGTTAATAGCCTAATCTAAGCACAACTTGTAGTTGGCCAAATCCTTGAGCATAGCTTCCAAGTACTTCTTCTTCTTCTCGAAATCGGCCAAGTCATCAGCAGTCAACAAGGCAGTGCAACATGCGTCATACTCCTTTCTAGTAGTTGAGGCTCCTAACTTGGCTTCTTCAACTTCTTTCTCAGCAACTTCTAAAAGGGCTTCTAAGTTCTTCTCTTTTTCACGGAGCTTCTCTATCTTCTCTTTCATTGTTACTAGGGACTGGCGGATATATGACACTTCTCTAACCTTCTCTTCTTCTTCAATCATGGCATTTGTAAGGTGTACCTCAACATCTGATATTGCAGTCTCTTCAACCTTCTCAGATAAAGCCGACCGTGTCCTGTTATATGAAGTAGTAATCTCAGAAAGGGATTCTAATAGGCTTCTCAAAGGGGAAATATCCACATCATCTCCATCCATTGCCTCAAGGATCACTTTAGTATTTTCTTCAAGCTCAGAGACATTGTCTGCAGTGCTGCCTTTCAGCTTACGCTGAATCAAAGTCCAAAGCTTCAAGATAAACTCTTTTTGAATATCCAAGACAACCTTCTTTCCATCAAAAACTGAAGTTGCAATTGTTGGTCGTTCACGCAAATCAGAACCCAACTTTTCCCCAATTTCATCATGAGAAATAGAAGTTGCCTCTTGATATGGCTTAGCTGTGGAAGATGATTTATGTGGGTTCGGTCCTGCTACAGACTCACCCTATCTTGTGGCCTTACTCATTGCAACGCTCCAATGTTATTAGCCTGAAAAATAAATAAATGTAAGAGCACTTTAGCAAAGTCATTCGGCCAAGGATAACAAAAAGGAAAAGTTTATGTTTTCTTTTACCTTCTCGTTCTGAGCTGTTAGTGTTCTTGAAGGGCTATCAACTCTTTGGACCTCTACAACCCCTTCTAGGTTTGGCCTTTTCCTTTTCCAATATTGATCTCCGTTGTTGCTATCACTCTCTTCTTTGGATAGGCTCTTGTTAGAGGCATCAACGACTACACCAAATGGAATAAGTCTTTTTTCAACTGGAGTATGGTTCTCTTCTCTGTGAACTTCTTTATGTAGCATGGGTCTGATGTCTGCGTGCATCTCAACTACCTTAGACTGTAAAGCAGGAAGCCTATCAATCACTAAGACATCCTCGATCCGGTCTTGAATGGTATTTGTGATTGACTCAACAGTATTCATCAAAAATTGTAAGTGGTCTTCAAGAAGGCTTCCATGCACCCTTGCTCACAAGATCTATAGTTAGACGATGTAAACATCTTCATATTGGACCCAAAAGAAGGAATAGATCTAGTCAACACACAAATTCGTGCAAGTCTTAACCCTTCTTCTAATGAAGCCTCACGAAAATCTTGCTTCAAGCGACCAGGGGTGTCTTGCTAAAAACCAAATTGGCGGCTAAATTGATGAGGGTTGTAAGGTTCAATAATAAAGTTGACTTCGTCCCTCAAAGGAAGATAATTCGAGTGAATACTCAAAAAGAAATTTAACTCGAACTCATCTGTCGTACCATCGTCATAGTAGTGGTACGGATTAGATCTGCGGGGCACTGTCGAAGTCCAAATGATATTTTCTCCATTATGAATACGCATCCTTGCTTCCTCTTTCCCAAAATATCTAGCAGCACCTTCACCGGAACATGCGGCCATGAGAGGAACAGCTGGCCCCTTTGCATACGGAAAATGAGTCTTAAAGTAATGGGCTAACCAACCATACACATAATGGGATGGAAAGCAAGTTTGAGCATGATCAAGCAACGAGCACCTTGAAATCTCGTTCAAACCCTTATATATTCTGGCTTAGACCGGGACTGCAAGGCTAACTCTTCATTTACAAGTAAGATGAAATGCAATCTTAAAGGTGCCAGGAGGAATGAAGTCACCATCTTTTGAAGGGAGCACAAAAATACATAACCAACAAGATAGAAAAGCAGTCAAGTATGTCTCGTCTTTCTTGTCACCCATTACTCCTAGCTTAGGAAATCTTCTTCAACAGTCAACTAATTAACTGCTTCCTCTAGGACCCTGGTAGGATTGTGTGTCGATTTCAAACGAGCAGACTTCTTTTCTTTCCTTAAAAGAGGCTAAGTATACTTCATTGTCTTTCTGCACCAGAACTCTACCCATTTTTTCGCAGAATCCTTTGGATCGTTGCTACCTCCCTCTCGGAGCCAATGGAAGTCATCAAACAAATGTTCACAAGTCTGGGGAAGAAACCTTCTCCCCTTGTCGTACGTGTCTATAAGCTCTTCAACATTTGGCACAACTTCCTCGTAAGGAAATCCTGTTATAGGAAAACCACCGATCTTATACAAATCCCAAAGTGATATGGTTAGTTCTCCAGCAGAGATAAGTAATGTGTTGGTAACAGGGCACCATGCCTCACAAAAAGCCTGCATAATGTTTTTATTACAGTCATATGTGAAGAGTGAAGCATATACGGCGTCATAAATTCTTTCACCCTCCAGTGTCAAGCGACACCTACTTAAGTCATCTTCTGCCCATTCCCAGTAGCCATGAACGTAATGAAATTCAGCGCCGAACGGCATATCATTGCCCCAATAAGTTTCCTTGTTAATAATTCGGCGCCCTAGGCATGGTAAGGTACTCGCAAAATTCTAAGCATGATGAGTAGTGGTGCAAAGCATCCATGTCTTGGGAGGACGACTATTGTATTCAAGCGTCCAGTCTGCCAAATAAGGTGGGTCCCTCAAAGTTACCCATGAAGCTGCATCATATTGGCTGATTAGTGACCTATCAACTGGTAACCTTGTCCCCTCTTTTCTTCCCTTATGGTCCGAGGTAATAAGGCATTGCGAATTAGAGGAAGAAATTCTTGAGTCTTTGAAGTAAACCATGTTTAGACTGCAAAAAGAGAGAAAAGTGTTTATTAGCATTTAGCTTAGAAATGCGATATTCATGGCCTTAAATTCATAATATAATGTATCATATCTCAAGACTAATCCTACCAAGCATGGAAACGGCAAAGTCTTTGGCTTGGACGGTATAATGGTCTTTGCTATAGATAAAGAAAGTCAAGTTTTCAAATGAAGTGAAGTCTTTGGCTTAGACAGTGTAGTGGTCTATGCCTCAGATAAAATGAAGTTAAATCTTCAAACAAGATGAAATCATTAGCTTACACGGTGTAATGGTCTTCGCGTCAAATAAAATGAAGTCTTTAGCTCAGACAGTGTAATGGTCTTCTCTTAAGACAAAATAAATTTTTGGCCCAGACGGTGTAATGGTGTATGCCTCAGATAAAATGAATTTAAATCTTCAAACAAGATTTAGTCATTAGCTTAGACGGTGTAATAGTCTTCGCTTCAAATAAAAATGAAGTCTTTAGCTCAGACGGTGTAATGGTCTTCGGTTCAGACAAAATAAATCTTTGGCTCAGGCGGTGTAATGGTCTTTTCCTCAGATAAAATAAAATATTTGACTTGGACGGTGTAATGGTCTTTGCCACAGATAAAGAAAGTCAAGTTTTCAAATAAAATGAAGTCTTTAGCTCAGATGGTGTAAAGTCTTCACCACGAACTTTTAAAGGTTTTCGTTGTGAACTATTAAAGATCTTGACTGCGTGCTATTAAAGGTCTTCATGAGCTTTTAAGGATCTTCACCGCAAACTTTTAAAGGTCTTCACTGTGAACTTTTAGAAAATCTTGACCACCAGCTTTCAAGAATCTTTACGCGAACTTTTATGGATCTTCGCCGCAAATTTTAAAGATCTTCATCACGAACTTTTAAATACCTTCGTCTCGTACTTGTAAAAGACTTTGTAGTTTTACGAAGTTACTTCTAAAAAAAGAGAGAGAAAAAACGCAAGAAAAAAGAAGAAGAAGAAAAAACTTTACCGGTTAGAAGCGAATTCAAGCAAGTTCGCAAATTGCAGTTGATGCTTAATGAATATATGAGCATTGGTTTATATAGATCTCAAAAGGAGGCTACTAAATTGTGAAGTGTTGATATGGGATTAGTGTCAAGGCGCCAACTGCAGTTTCTGTCCAACATTGATTAGGCGTGAGTGGCGGACTTCAACAAGAAATCAAATTGCTTACTTGTTTAAACCACGCTAAAGATTGGAGGAAAAATCAGTCGTCAATGCATCCAATACTAATGTGGAATTACAAATCTATTCAAACTGAGTTTCCCTGTTCTTTGCAGATGAAAGTGTATATAAAGATAAGGTGTGTATTAAAATAATATATTTTTTGTCTTTGGTCACTTGACCTTAATTACGTGAAACATTTGACATGAAGTTCCCATTGATCTTATTAGAATTTCAAAACGCACTCTGAACTAAAAAATGCTCTCCACATGATTAACAGTAAACCCTACGAGTCTTCTTCTCCAATTCCCCCTAAACCTCCTAATCCCAAACCTCTCTCATCTTCCATACCTACACCTTCTACAGACATGAATATTGACAGTCAAGTTTTTAACCCAAATACTTCTTCATCCAGCTCCAATACCATTGAAACCAATCCAAAACCATACCTAAGTTCACTTCTTTCCAACTTTGTTACTAGTTCCCCATCATATAACTCTGCTACCCTAAGTCTTAATACATCATCTCTCCTTGATGAAACTGAGGCTCCCACAGACCCTGCTCTATTTATCCCTCTTTCAAGTGAAGATAAGAGTCGAATTTACATGCCCTGGCAACATGTATATAGGCATAGAATAGGACACCAACTTCTTAGGCAAAAGCTATATGATCTTTGGAAGCCAACTGAAAATCTTTCGCTAATTGATTTAGGCTCTGATTTCTTCCTTTTTAAGTTCCAAAAAGAGGAAAATAAGATGTATGCCTTACAAGATGGACCATGGTTTGTTTTAAACCATTTTGTCTCTGTAAGACAATGGGAACCTAAATTCATGGCTTCCTTATCAAATATTACATACTCTGCCATTTGGTTGCGACTACCGGAATTACCAACTGAATTTTACGATCTACAAATTTTACACCTCCTCATTATTAAATATCGATACTTGCACCTCCTCAACTACACGAGGAAGATATGCACGACTTTGTGTGGAAGTTCCACTGGACCAACCGTTGAGGTCCCATGTCTACATAGGTAATCATAAGCAAACAATACTTTATAAAGGATTAAATTTACTATGTGTTAAGTGCGGTCGGTTAGGACATAATCAACGATTATGTGTTTTTAGCACAAATGACAAAACCTCAAAACCCTTATCTGAAAATACTACACCACTGAAATCTCCTACCAAGCAGCTGGATGAGTGGCATGTAGTAAATTTTCCTAGGAAAACTTTTAACAAGCCTATTAACACTAAGTACAACATTAATCAAAAAAACTTTCAAATTCCTACTAATTTACGACCTAAGTACTTAGAGGACAATAATGCACCTACTCTTCTAAATAATAACTCTACAAAACCTTTGCCAAATTGCTCTTATCCTAAAATGCAAGTTCCACCGCTAGTCCCCACTACTACTACAAATAAGTTCACCCCTATAACCAAATTAATTTCTCATTCTGATGATACACATTCAAATACAAATAAAGAGACAGGCCTCAATCAAATGATGACTGACCAAGTACCAACACCTTCTCTTCTCCATTCGGTTGAACCAAAATTAAATCAAAATCCAATACCTAACATAGCACATGCAACAAGCCACATACCCTTACCTCCTATAGAAGCCCTTCATCTCCAATCAACTATTACAATAGACATCATTTCCCCTACACACTCTTGCATGGATTCCATTAAATTAACTCTCTCACCGCTCCCAAACGCCGGCGGCTCACCCACATCCCCCTCATTAAATTTGTTCACCTGGCAACATGGCCATGATGACTTACCATTAATGTTTTCTCCCTTAAACACTTCATCAACTACTTCTACTTCCTTAAATATATCCACGTCACTGCACACTACAACACCAACTTCACTTCAGCAGCTACACCAACGAAATACAATTTCCCACCAACACTGTCCAACACTTACATCTTCATCACCCCCACAAAATGTTTCCCAACAACTTCAACTACTTGAGAAGAAGGACACAAAATGCCAGACGGAATGCTCACCACCTCCAGCACAATCCAACACCAACTACATATCCACCATCACATCTTCTACTGGAGCCAAATACAACAATTTACTCGGCCCAAACACCTCAAGCTCCGATAAATCCAGCATCTTGGTTGGAGGTGGGGCTTCAAAATCATGCACTAACATTTACAATGGAAGTGCAAAATCAGGAAACTACGATACTAATCAAAAATCCCAGGGACTTAGCATAGATAGTCGCGGAAGGGATGGCTCTAGGGACGAACCTCTACAGCTGGTACCACTGGTCCATGATGAGAGCACCCTTCCTAGCACCCTACCAGCCGTTACCACTGCCAGCTCCAACTTGGGACCCAACACATCTCTACCACGATCTAATTCAAATGCCTTTTTACCCAACCCCAACTGCAACAACACCATGGATATAGTTATACACACTTCCACTGGAGACACGTACACCACCCCCTTCACCCCACAACTCACCCCCACACACCCACAATCACCAACAACAAAATGCAGCATTTCGGGAAGAATTAGAGGAGGCAATAGTGTACAACAGGGAAACAAGACCCGTGCATGCATGGCTCGACGACATCAAAGTCTTTGTGAAGAAGGAGGAATTCGAAAGGAAAATTTACATAAGGTGTCCACCAACTCTGCTCACAGCTTCATTTCGCCTACGCCCCACCACAGATCCAGAAGTAGGGAAATATGCAATGTTATTTCTACCCACACTGCGTCTACGTCCAGGGGAGACGAGGAGTGCCAGTGCACTAAGGTATGCCAGGAGGAGTCAGTGGATTGATACTACCAACAGTAACATGAATTTCATCATATGGAACTGCCGTGGAGCTCAGTCACCTGAGTTTCGATGAAATTTCAGGTCTTTGTTAGATTACAATCGTCCAGCTTTAGTTGTTCTGCTTGAGACACACTGTGAGGATCATCAAACTTTAAAAGAGGATTTTAATTTCAATGGAATGATACAAGTACCAGCGCAGGGACAATCTGGAGGTATAGTTATTTTGTGGCTTACTGCAGACCTAACCGTTGAGCCGGTGGCAACTACGGCGCAGGAAATACACTGTCATATCCAGGTACACCATTTTCAGTTTAAATGGTTGTTTAGTGAAATTTATGCAAGTCCTGTATTAAGCAATAGGGAACTTCTATGGCAGAACTTATGTTTCTTATATGATAGTTATAAAGGGCCTTGGCTTATAGGAGGTGATTTTAATGAAATAACTCATGCTTCTGATAAATTGGAGGTCTTCCAATTAACATCTCAAGGTCTAGTAGGTTTATTGACTGCCTAAATTACTGTCATCTAACTGACTTAGGATACAAAGGTAGTCGTTATACATGGACTAATGGAAGGCATAATAGTTATAACATATTCGAACGAATTGACCGTATACTAGCAAACTATGACTGGATGTCAAACTACCCTAATGCTCTTGTTACTCATCTCCCACGAACACACTCAGACCATTGCCCTCTATTACTACAATTACAACATCATCCTCTACCTAGGAAAAGGATTTTTAGATTTGAAACAATATGGACCTCACACCCTAGCTTTCCTTTACTAGTACAAGAAGCCTGGAAAGAACAAATTAATTTACTTCCTGCAATAAGCCAGTTTACCACTTTAGTTCAGGATTGGAATAAATTCACTTTTGGGAATATTTTTAAGAAAAAGAAAATTCTATTAGCAAGATTAAGAGGCCTACAATCATCACCAAACTACCCTACAAGTATTTACTTACACAATCTTGAGACTCAATTAACTGCTGATTTTAATCTTATTCTAAAATTGGAGGAAGATTTCTGGAAACTAAAATCAATAATAAATTGGTTAAATGAGGGAGACGCAAATACAAAAAAATTCCATCTTTCTACTTTAAATCGTAGAAGACACAATCGAATTACGGCTTTACAGGACCACGGGGGTAATTGGATTACTAATCCATATGATATTAAAGCCAATATTATCAATTTCTACAAAGAGCTATTCACAACACAACATACTTTCTCTTACCCAACTTCTACGATCCAACCTTTTAATATTTTATCGCAACAGGAACGCTCTTCCTTAATTTATCCATTACAAGACTATGAGATAGTTAATGCAATACACTCTTTCAAACATTTGAAAGCACCTGGTCCAGATGGCTTACATCCATATTTTTATCAAAAATATTGGGATACCGTAGGTACCTCTGTTAAATATTTCTGCCATAAAGTTTTCAATGATTTTCAAATAGATCCACAAATAAATAATACCTTAATTTTCCTAATCCCTAAGAATGAACATGCTGCTACAATATCCCAATTTCTACATATTAGCTTATGTAATACTATTTATAAGGTTATTACAAAAATCTTAGTAAACAGATTAAAGCCAATCGTGGAACGCATTATCCACACCACTCAGTCTAGTTTTCAGAAAAATCGAAGGGCGGCAGATAATTCAATCATCGTCCAGGAAATTATTACTCGTTTCCAAAAAATGAAAGGAAATAACAACCCTAACATGTTATTAAAAATTATATATAGCATAAGATTTTGATAAGTTAGAATGGTCCTTCATTCATAATACCTTAACTACTCTTAATTTCCCAAAACGTTTTATCAAGCTTATCATGTCTTGTATTATCACCACTACCACATCCATTATTATTAATGGCATCCCTTCAGACTATTTTACACCCACTAGAGGCATTAGACATGGCAACCCCCTATCCCCTTATCTTTATATCCTCTGTCTGGAAATGCTTTGTCGACAAATTAACTTGGTTGTTGATCATTGTGAATGGCTACCAATCTCCTTATCCTCTAATGGACCTCAGCTGTCCCATTTATTTTTTGCTGACGATATTATACTGACAGCAAAAACAAAAGACACTACTTGCAAATCAATTATTAATATAATGGATCATTTCACCTACTATTCAGGCCAAACAATTAACTTTGATAAGTCAAAAATATTTTTCTCCAAGAATTGCAAGCCTCTTATTAAGGAAAATATTTTAAATCTATTCCACATGACGGAAGGAAAGAGTTTTGGAAAATACTTGGGATTCCCTATTTTTACAAAGAAGTCTTCAAAGATATTATCAATTCCTCCTCGATAACTTTAAAACAAAGTTAGCAGGTTGGAAAACAAACTTCTTGACAAAAGCAGGAAGGATCACTCTCATCCGCTCTACTCTAAATCAAATCCCAAATCATCTTATGCAGTATATGAAAATTCCAAATTACATTCTTTCCATTCTCACTCGTTACCAACGTAATTTTCTCTGTGGCACTACCCCACAAAAGAAAAAATTACACCCTATAAAATGGAATACTGTAACAACCCCCCGGGACCAAAGGGGTCTGGGGATCCAGAATCTTGCTATTAAAAATAAAGCTTTACATGGGGGCCTTGCATGGAGGTTATTTCACAATCCTTCTCAATTATGGGCACAAGTGCTAATTAATAATTATATACGACCTACACATCAAATCAAAAGACAAGTCTCTATCACCTGGAAGAATATTATTCAAGGTTGGACTTTCTGTCGCCTAGGATATAAATGAAATGTTACAACTGGACGGCATGTAAAATTTTGGTTAGACCCTTGGCTGGATAACAACTTAATTCTTCGCAATTCAATCAGTGGACCTTTACATCACTCTGAGGAGAAACAACTAGTAACCGATTTCTACTATAATCACACATGGAATTTGGACAAACTCTCTCTAATTCTACCATCTACAATAACTAAAAAAATAAAAGAGATTTATATGCCAATTTCGCCTTTAAGTCCTGACCAGATTTACAGGAACCTTACAACCAGTGGTCTTTTCTCCATTAAATCACTTCACAATTCTTTAATATCAACAAATCTTTTACACCTCTCCTATAGGTGGCTTTGGCACATTCCTGCCCCACCAAAAATTCTCTTTTTCTTATGGCTCTTCTGCCATAACCATCTTCATACAGCTGATTATCTTTCAAGACTACACATAATCAACTCTCCAATATGTGCTCAATGCCAGGCAGCGCCTGAAACAATACATCACATTTTTTTTCCACTGTAGCCATGCACGCCAGCTATGGGATACTTTTCACATAAATGTTCCTCCATCTAACTATGTACCTTCACCCACGGCAAATAATGTATGGCTCAATCAGTTCTTCCACACGGCCAATGCGCATTTCCCCTATAATATTGCACCAAAAACATTCCTCAGCTTTGCCTTATGGCATCTCTGGCTTCTCAGGAATAGAAATACAATCGAACATAAACGAACTCCTCTAAACATTCCCTTACTTATTAGCATGGCAGCGGAATATTATTATCTGACAATGCCAAAAAGGAACATTAAACAGGTAGTTCCTTTATATATTAAATGGAATCCACCTCTGGGGGCAACCTATAAATTGAATATTGATGGCTCTTGCTCCCATACCACACAACAATATGGCATAGGAGGTGTCTTCCGAAATCACCAAGGCCAGTGGATCATGGGATTTGCAGGCAAATCAAACAAGGGAACACCAATTCAGATAGAACTACTAGCACTTCTCATGGGGCTAAAGGTGACAATACAACATCATCTTTATCCTCTCACAATCGAGACAGATGCCAAACAACTCATAGGTATGTTACAATCTCCTCCTATGCAATATACTAATATCGTTAATGACTGCAGGTTGTTGCTCCTACATCTGGGTAGCCCATGTCTACACAGCATTTACAGAGAGCAGAATGAAGTCTCAGACAAATTAGCAAAATATGGAGCCTCAACTACTCAGGACAACTGCATCATTTTTGGAGATCCACCACTTTTTGTCATGCCTTCTTACTATCAGGATCATAAAGGTCCACTTCATAGGAGGCTCACATCAGCTCCTTGCAGCTCAGTTCCACTGCTCTCTGATAGCCATGTAGTATGTAATAGTTTAGCCTATCCTAGTTCTAGCAGTATGTTATCAGTATCTACGATGCACTTGAGGCATCTTGTAAGAACTCCTACTATACTTGTGATTATAGTACATCCTTTCTCAAAAAAAAAGTCCCCGTTGAATTATTTTGTCTTATACGGGCTTATCTCTGATTTTGGTATTTGCTCACATGAATTAGTTGATTTAAATTAAGTTCTTGGCATGGATTATACACTGGAAAAAAAACGGGTTGATTTGGAAAGCTTGAAAATTTATAGCTTTTCATCTCTATGACAAGCGAGTTGTGGAATCATTTAAGCATGGTACTTTAAGCCTCATCTTCGATAAGTTGATATTTCAACAAGTCTCGAAGTAGGGGGCATTTGTAGGCATATAAATTTTATTAAAATTAAATCCACAAAAGAATTTGGATTATACTTTAAAATGCAAGATATATTGGTCCAAATAAATATTATGGGCTAATATAATAGGGTTAAATAAATAAGTCTTAATCCATTGGGCTAGCCCATTTAATTGGGCTAAAGTGATGAGCCCACTTTATTCTTGGAGGCCCAGTTTAGTGCCACGTGTCAAATGACGTGGCGTGCCAAATAAAATGAAAGAGCCAATAGGACTGTTCCACGTGTCAAAATGACAAGGCATGCTAAGTCACATTAAAAGGCCAATGAAATTGCGCCACATGTGCAAGTGACATGTTCTGGACAATCAAATGTGGTCATGTCACACTTCAATTTTATTGGTCGGAAAGAGTTTATTTATCACAATTCCTCCATCCCACAACTATAAATAGGGGTCTTCATAACTCAGAAAAGGGACCAGAAGTTATAACAAGAAGCAAGCAGAGAGCTCATGGATCAAACACCGTAGATTTCTCTACAAGCTACAAGTTCAAGCACTCAAGCTACAAGTTCAAGTGAAGATCAAGAACGAAGGAAAATCAAGTACCAAGGTGTTCGAGATCAAGTTACTTGTTCGTGATCAAATCCAAATTCAAGTTCAAGAAGGAGATTCAAGATTAAGCTTTACAAGCTCTTGAATCAAATCAAAGTCAAGTTCATCAAGATACTTTACATTCTTGAAGAATCAGAGGAATACCATAGAGATTGTAACACTTTCATTTATTGAAATCAAATACTACATTTGTTACGCAATTTTCTAGTCTTGATTATTTATTTTCTCGATTCGAAAATTTATTGTTACAAATTTCTGGCACGCCCAGTGGGACTATCTCTACCTCTCATCTCTTCAAATTACCAAATTTCAAGAACACAGAAATGGCTCCTAAGAAGATCAACTTCAAGCTCACTACTGCTAAGGCTACAGATTCCAAGTTTTCCTCTGATGTTGAAAACTTGTTGGATGCTACTACGGAAAGCGTAGGGCCTATCACTAGGAACAAGGCAAACTTGCTGGGACAACAAGTATTTCAAATGTCGTCTGCTTCAGTTCCTTTCTTTGTATTCGAATTTTTTTTAATAAAAAGTCAAGAAATTATTTTATGTAAGCACTATCTTAGGACCCATTTGGCCATAGATTTATTTAATAATAATGAAGGGTGAACTAAAAAAAACACAAAATAACAACGCGACCATATCAAATTGATCATTACGTAAAGCGGCACATTTCATCATATGTAACAACCATCCAAACAAGCTGTTAAAAGGAACAAAAAAAAATACTTTTGAGTAGAAGCAGAAGGAATTTTTGATAAGCAGAAAAAAGTAGCTTCTTTCCAAAAATACATTTTTGAAAATCATTTAAAAAAAATACAATTAGAAATAACTTTTAAAAACTAGGTTAAATACTAATTACTGCTCAAGATTTATTTTGAATTAATTAGCACAAATTATTTATCATCAAAAGTTTTTTTTTCTTGAAAAACATTTTTGGAAGATGTAATTTTCAAAGTAGAGAAAAAAGAACTAATGAAAAATAATATATTAACCAAAAAAAAACACTAATGAAGATAGAGAAAGAAACTGAAAAGAAAGAGAAGGATAAAAGTGATGAGAAAGAACGAAAGAAGCATATGCATAGCGCTTTTGTTTAAAGCATTATGACTTAAAACACAAATATCGGGTATAGCACGGTTATTTACCGCGCTATATCTTAACGGACAAAACTGACGTTAAAATATAGCGCTGTTTAAAAGGGCGTTATGTATAGAAAGGTTACTAATTATTTTTTCACCTATTTCGGTCTCTTGTGTTCAAAAGAACCACATTTTGGTTCTGAACTCCCAATCTATATATAACGCAGTTTTAAACTGCGCTATACTTTAACTGTGTTTTGGCCGCTAAAGTATAGCGCGGTTTAAACCGCGCTATATATGTATAACGTTGTTTAATGATGCACTATGCTGACTTGATGGGAAGGATATGTATAGCGCGTTATATAACCGCGCTATATATGTATAGCGCAGTTATATACCGCGCTATACACAGTAAAATAGCACCTCTTCTTCTTCCCCACGATCAGAACCAGTGTGCCACTTCCCCCATTATTAACAAAACCACAGTGGTCCCCCCCCCCCCCTTTTTTTTTTCTCCAAAAAAATATAGTGGGCCCCACCCGTCACACAAAACGATAAGAACATAGGTCCCACATCCTAGTAAAGCATTCTATTGTTGTGGTTTCATCTTTTCGGACTCAAATTTTCAACTAATCGACTTTCCGAAAAACATAAATCGAGATATTATGATTTAGTTTAAGTCGAAACTGGTATAATAGTGCATATTAGTTGTCTTGAATGTGTTTCCATGTTGTTTTGTGTTTTATTTGTGAAACTAGTATGTTATTTTTATTCGGACTAAGATATTAGTGTTGTAAAAAAATATGTAAAAATATGTTAATAAATTTCTTTTATTGTTTTATATGTACTTTCGTGAATGTTATGTGATTAAAATGTATAAGTTGTTTTTATTTAGTTTAGATTATTTATTTGCTTGAAGACTAGTGTCCTTTAGCGAGCCTTTTAGCATAGTAAAATGTAGAGCCTTTTAGTGTAGTAAATTTAGAGCCTTTAAGCGTAGAATCCATGCAGTTTAGTATCTCTTATACTAATAGATCAAACACAAACTCTGTCCAATTAAATAATTAAAAATTAATTATTTAATTTATAAAACAAACACACAAAATTATAAAACTATTGAAATTGACACACATAAGAATTCATGATAGCTTGGTGCTACTGAGCCTCAAATATCGAGCCTGGAACCCATAGGTAATTTATAAAACAAACACACAAAATTATGAAAATATTGAAATTGACATACATAAGAATTCATGATAGGTTGGTGCTACTGGGCCTCAAATATCGAGCCTGGAACTCATAGGTATATACCATGTCCAATTAAATAATTAAAAGTTATTTATTTAATTTATAAAACAAACACACAAAATTATGAAAAAAATAAAATTGACATACATAAGAATTCATGATAGGTTGGTGCTACTGGGCCTCAAATATCGAGCCTGGAACCCATATGTATATACTCTGTCTAATTAAATAATCAAAATTTAATTATTTAATTTATAAAACAAACGCACAAAATTATAAAACTATTGAAATTGACACACATAAGAACTCATGATAGCTCGGTGCTGCTAGGCCTCAAATATCGAGCCTGGAACCCATAGGTATATATTTTTTCCAATTAAATAATTAAAAATTAATTATTTAATTTATAAAACAAAAACACAAAATTATAAAACTATTGAAATTGACACACATAAGAATTCATGATAGCTCGGTGCTACTGGGCCTCAAATATCGAGCCTGGAACCCATATATATTCTGTCCAATTAAATATTGTACAACTCTAAAAATTAATTATTTAATTTACAGATCAAACATAACAATTAATGTTGTTTAATTTACCATAGACGACATGGACGTGCCGCATATGCATCCCGGACCTTACTCCGATGAGCTATTAGTGTTAGAGGGCGACCATAGGTCCGCCTACGTATGGGGGCCAGACTCTCCGCGCCAGGAGAGTGGACGACGTGTGGGATTTTATGAGGGACGGAGATCTCCATCCCCGTGTAGTCCAACGCCTGCAGGATACGGGATTTTACAGGATTTTTGAGATGGGGCGGTTGCAACTCGACTGGGCTTTGATCACGGCCTTGATTGAGCGGTGGAGACCGGAGACGCACACTTTCCACCTGCCCATTGGCGAGGCCACCATCACGCTGCAGGACGTGGTGGTTTTATATGGCCTGCCTGTTGCACTACTTCAGCATATGAGATATATGACGAGTGTGAAGTATTTGGACTTGCTGCAGCAGCTCACTGGTTTTAGGCTATAGAACGAGCATGCACACTCGAGGGTCAGTCGCATGACTTCTATTAGACAGCACCTGGAGACACTGCACCCCGACATAACTGGCGATACAGATGAGCTACATATTCACTGGTATACGAGGTTACTGCTGCTTATTTTGTTTGGGGAGGGGGGTCTTGTTACCGAACACTTCGGGGAACCTAGTCAGCTTGAGATTTCTTCATCATATTGAGCGGCTAGATGATTTACCCCAGTACAGCTGGGGTGTTGCTGTTCTCGCCTACATGTACATGCAGATGTGCCGGGAGGGCATGGACGCGCAGAGTGACATATGTGGTTTTCTGCCGCTTCTACAGGTGACAACATATTCGAATACTCTGTTCATTACTTCCAATTCTTTCTAGTCAAAATTTATCTTAAACTTTATGTCAACTTTGTATGTTAGGTTTGGGTCTGGGAGCGCTTCCTGCAGTTGCAGCCACCTCTACCACCATTACCTACGGATGTACCGCCTCCACTTCTCCCTCTAGCTAGGAGGTGGGTTCTTCAGTGGGGATATGTACGGGATTATGATGCTTATCATAATCTCCCCCTTTGCAGGGATGTAATGGATATGTTGTAGGGAACACAGGTAAATGTGTACCTAAACATACTTGGTATAGATTCAATTGTGTTCCGCATACTCACGTTTTATGTTCTTATTTGATAGTTCATTTGGACGCCATACAATGACGACTTGATAGGTGGCCTACCCGATTATTGCTCGACCGGCCGACTAATTTGGAGCACTTTCGTCCCGCTGATGTGCCTAGATATTGTGGAGCATCATGCCACGGAGCGGGTACTTTGCCAGTTTGGTTGTCCACAGTATATACCGAGGGGGCCTGCACGGGAGGCTACACATTATCATCGGGATGATCGTTCCAGGGCGGACGACGCATTTGTAGCATGGCTAGCGGCGCAAGTCCATACTTGGGACCGGCGTGCTGACCTAATTCCTCCCCCGCCCTCACATATTCAGACGGATTCTATTCAGCTCTATACATCCTGGTACCACCGCGTTACCCGACTTTTTGTCGGGAATCCCATTCATCAAGTTGGCGCTCGGTACGTTCCATACGCCGGGCGGCACGAGGCCCTGGTATGTTTTCTATTATTATTATTAATTATATAACTGTAACTTAGTGCAATATATGTAGTTTATATTTTATACGTTGTGCAGGCTATTGGCCTACATATAGTCTACCAGATGGGATTGGAGATGCAGGAGCATGTCGGCGATCGTATAGCCGCTTTGCACGATTACGGCCGGCGGCTTGTACAGGTGGCTGCCCGAACACTGCAGCGAGCTCGAGAGGATCAGCGCTTGGGACATTACCCTGATTATGTGGAGCCAGGGCAGTACCAGCGAGGCAGGGGTGTCGCACGAGGTGGGGGTGCCTGACAAGGTGTGGGTGCCCGACGAGGCAGGGCTGCAGCACGAGGTCGCGGTGGGCGGTGAGGAGGTGGTCCCCAACAAGGGGGTGTTGAGGCCCTTGCTGATGATGTTGATGCGGATCTGCCGGGTGACCTACATGAGCCGAACATGCCGTCTTACAGTCTTGGGGTGCAACTCACTCCAGGGACTTCGCAGGTGACCCCGTCATGTCCATTATTGATCACGGGCACGGACCTTACCGGAGAGGATTGGGAGTCATACTATGCAGGCCCATCTACCGTTGTTGAGGATCGGCCAACCCGAGATTTAGATAGTGGGCGCCGGCTGAGTTATGGCTCATCATCACAGACGCATGTATTGTTTTATTAGTATTAAATTTAAATTTTTTTTTACCTTTCTCATTTATTTTCTATAACTTTATTAATTTTCTTATTAAGGCTTCACCCCCGCCCGTTACGGAGGCCCCTTCGTGCGATGCTGACATGGCTGCGACGAATGATTACATTCAGGAGCCCGACAATATCATGGTAAGACAATTTAATTTGTTCTGACTTAATATATACTTTCCTATACTAAGCTGACTATTCTTTTGTAGGTTTCTACTGGACCAACGGCCCCTTCTACCGATCATGTCAGTGCCACTGATGATCATCCTGCAGCGCATCCGGATATAAAGAGGTGACGTGATGAGGATGATCCTGATAGCGTAGCCGGGTGGGATGGGATGCGCCTCGGGCCAGCGGCTGTGTTGAAGCACATCGGATGCAGAAACATTGATTTTCTTTCCTTTTTTTTGTATTTGATGTAAATAATAACAACAATTTTTATGTTTATATAATATGTGCATTACGTCTTTATTTCCCCGTTCCTTATTTATTTCAATACTACAACACAAACACAAACATAACAACTTAACATAATTAAAATTGCGTACAACTAATGAAAATATATGACACGGGAAACATAAAGATAAAGTAGTACATTAAACACATACATGTCAATGTTGAGTCCCTGCCGCTAATTATTCTCTGCTCCAACCACTTAAATTTTTCTTCCAGCTTATTTTTTTCTTCTTCCACCTCTTTCACTTTCTCCTTCAACTCCGCAACTTCTTGTTTATGTTGTCTTTTATGTTCCCATGTTCTAAACACAAATTATGAAGATGCTGCAAAGATTCATTGTAGCATTCCTGATTACAGGATTCATCAACCCATACCTCAAAATTGCAAATAGGTTCGTCGGGAACCCTATAAAACGTGTTCATATAGTGCCAGTAGCGGCGTACCACTTCACCATTATCCCAACAACTATTCATCATGCATTGCTTTCCGTACTCGCACCTTGGTACATAAAGACGTTCATCCATTTATTAAAGCGTAAAAAAACCTTGCTTTTATGGAAAAGTTTGATATTTGGTTAGTGTTGAGCGTAGAAAATAACTAGAATGAGCCCGTTATTTATAGGCAAGGCAACACACATAACGTAGTATTTAACCGCGCTATATATATATATACACATGACGTAGTATATAACCGCGCTATACATTGCGTGTTAAAGATTCTGTCGGATACAAAACAACTTTTTCTCATAACGTGCAGCTTTTTCAGTTCGACAAGACAACACACATAATGTAGTATTTAACCGCGCTATATATATACACATAAACTAGTATATAATCGCGCTATGCTTTGCGTGTTAAAGATTCTGTCGGATACAAAATAGCTTTTTCTCAGTCGGGCAGCTTTTTCAGTTTGACAAGACAACACATAACGTAGTATATAACCGCGCTATATATATTCACATAACGTAGTATTTAATCGCGCTATACTTTGTGTGTTATGGTTGTTGTGCTTTTTTCTTTTGAAGTATTGTGTTATGAAATTTCAATATTTATATTGATCTTCTTTACTATAATTTTTTTTAATTGTCATTTAAAAAACCGAAATGGCAGAGTTCAAATAATTATTAACAAACATAGTTTCTTAGAAAATGTCGCGCCCCCTTTTTCTATCGCACGGGTTAGGTGCAGAGAGATCGGGTTTATGACATTCTGGACAACTCCTTAAAGGAAGAGGTTTAAGGAAGAGTCGCCACCTAACGATTTTGTGGTGCGTTAGGGCACCTAGAGTAGATAAATCATTGAACTATTTTGCATTACTAGAGATTGGGTAAGGGCTTGAAGTTATATCAAGGGGAAGGTGTTAAGCACCCCTTAAGATCCACAATTGTGGGTCCCAGCCAAGAAGTTTCGTAAATTTGGACGGTAAACAAGCAGCAAATAAGGCTCAAATAAGAGGGGATTTCAATCAAGTATAAAATCTTTATTGAAAGGTTCTGAAAACATTATAGGAAAAACATTTGAAAGAAATTATCCTAGGTTTAAAGTAATACGGATCACATCAATGCAATACCCGGTATTTCACTTCCTCAAAGAGGCGTCTACACGTGGCATTAGCGAACCGGAAATCATATTCGTATTCTACCCTTCCCACCCCGTAAAGGTTATTTAAAGTGCGTGTGTTGGTCACTAATGCTTATTGCGTGCTATTACCCGTCCCGTCCTATAAGTCCTGGAGGGTATTTAGGAAAACTACTCCTACAAGGTGAGTACTAGGCTGAACCCTTAGGTTTAAAGGATAAAATGCTAAGCGACATACATAACAAGTAGGACTACATGTAAGGGAACACGTAAAGACAAATAAGGGCTCACAGATTCCTCCACAGGTAAACATGTAAGTAGCACATCCCAAACACAGCTAAAGTCTTAAAGACATGATTTAAAACAGAGGTTTGGAGTTAAAGAAAAACAGTAAGTTCCGACAGTTGTAGCAAAAGGATATGTTTTGACAACTTAGTAGGGAAAGCAGAAGGTTTAGTTAAGACTGAGTAATTCAAAAGGGGGATTGATTTTCAGAAATGCAGTAGCTTGGAGATAGCAGTAGGATTTAGAAGTACATAACGATTTAAAGTCTCTGGTAAAAACATGGATGAAAATCACTAAAGCATGGTTTTTGAAATAATCTAGTGATTCAAAAGAAAAGTGACTTAAAAAAAAAGATACAGTAGCTTAACGTAGAGTAGGAGTCCGCAGTTTAAAGAGAACTGTAGTAAAAGGAGTAGGTAAATTGTTCTAGAAAATACATTAGTTTTAAAGAAATACAGAGCAAAGATTCAAAGTAACATGATTTTGAGCAGAGTGAGGTAACTTTGAAACCCAGTAATTTAAAAGCATAATGGAACAGGAATCAAATAAAGTTTCAGTAAAGAGGAAATAAAGGCATGATTCCCAGAATCAGTATTTTGAAAACAGTAGAGTTTTAGAGTAAAGTATAATGAACTGCAAAGAGGTAAAGAACAGGAGTGAAAAAGCAGTAAGGTTTGAGATTTTCAAAAGGAACTGATTGGTTCTAATACCAGCAAGAAAACATAATTGGTTTGATTTTAATACGTATTAGGCCTAACGTTTTCCTAGGGCGTCGTATACATTGCCTAATTATTTTGAAGGGTGAACATGCATATTTTGATTCTATTTTTAAGAGGGATACATTTTACAGAAACGTTTCAAACAGTTAACCATATTTTAGCGAGATTAAATTAACATGCTGATTAGGTGTTTCAACGACTGCAACTCGAACAAGTATGAAGCCCTAAATAACATGATATCTAATACACACAGGAATACCTAAAACATGGTTTCAAATGCTAATGATTATGAGAATGTAGTAATAGCCTTATAACAGTCTTATTACTTGTTATAGTTGTGAATTATTATCATGGTTTGCAAGATGAGTATAATAGAAATGCTGAAAGTAAAGAACCTAAAGCAGGATTTCTAATGCATGAGGTGCATGTCCTAAACAGGTTATCTATTGCACATGTAAGTAAATAAAACCCTATAAGCATATTTTCTACCCATTACTAGACTAAGCATGCATAGCCCCCCTATATCACTATCCAACCCCAACTATTCGTTTACAAGTTATTACAAACCGGTAATAAATGAATTACAGTAATGAAAAGGAAAATAAGAAGTTACTTCTATAGGGAGCCTTCAATCAGGCCCAATCTTCCAACCTCACTCCTTTCGAGTTTCACAGCCTTAATATGGTCTGGGTGCGGCAAAGCTCCCTAGGGCCCTCATTGGGTCCCTGGCCAATACCAGCACCCAAACAAATTGCCAAAAGTTGAGACAAGTGCAGTGTGGAATTACCAGCCTTATGTGTCAGAGTTCAATGGGTACTCAGAGGTACCCAAAGANCAGTTAACCATATTTTAGCGAGATTAAATTAACATGCTGATTAGGTGTTTCAACGACTGCAACTCGAACAAGTATGAAGCCCTAAATAACATGATATCTAATACACACAGGAATACCTAAAACATGGTTTCAAATGCTAATGATTATGAGAATGTAGTAATAGCCTTATAACAGTCTTATTACTTGTTATAGTTGTGAATTATTATCATGGTTTGCAAGATGAGTATAATAGAAATGCTGAAAGTAAAGAACCTAAAGGAGGATTTCTAATGCATGAGGTGCATGTCCTAAACAGGTTATCTATTGCACATGTAAGTAAATAAAACCCTATAAGCATATTTTCTACCCATTACTAGACTAAG
>ML291298.1:8728-28029 GCA_005239495.1 Nicotiana undulata | reverse complement strand
AAATAAGAAGTTACTTCTATAGGGAGCCTTCAATCAGGCCCAATCTTCCAACCTCACTCCTCTCGAGTTTCACAGCCTTAATATGGTCTGGGTGCGGCAAAGCTCCCTAGGGCCCTCATTGGGTCCCTGGCCAATACCAGCACCCAAACAAATTGCCAAAAGTTGAGACAAGTGCAGTGTGGAATTACCAGCCTTATGTGTCAGAGTTCAATGGGTACTCAGAGGTACCCAAAGAAGTGCTCACACGAAGGGGGTGGAACCTAAAGTCCTAAGAGTAGTGTGAAGTGCTAGAAGGAGAGGGAAAGTTTGTAGTTGAAGAAAAGAATTTACAAAACTGGAGAGTGATTTTTGAAAGATTAACTTAAAAACAAACAGAAGTACTGATCAAAAGTTAAACAGTATAGAGTTGCACACAAGGACAATGGGGTGAGGGGACAAATAGGTCACATAATGACACAAAGAGAGACATAGACTTAAGAAACTCATTAAAGCATAGTTACACAAATCAAGAAAAGGTTCAAGGGACCAAGGAATGGCTAGGTATAGACATGATGGTAGACAGTAACGGAATACAGTTGTAATAGGTGAGATTAAGAGCAAATAACATTCATGAGAGCATGCAAGTCATAAGTAGGGTAAGTACTAACAGATAAAAGGTTCAGGGAATCAGGGAATCAGGGGGCACAGGATACTGAACAGGAAAGGGAAATAGCCTAACAGAGGCATACAGGAATAGGCGAGGCCTATGACATGTATTGATTCAAACCTAAACATGCAAAGAGATAAGCATGGCAAGTATCAACAGGTAAACAAGGAGTTAATTACATGTTGAACAGTAGAAACATAGGTAGAAAACGATTAGGAATATGACAAACTGAAATGTAAATAAACACATTGGTTTGGAGCTTTGGAAAATTAGTTAGAACATACCAGATGATAAAAGAGCACAGCAGAATGCAAGAGCAAAAAGTGAGCACAATAGCAGCCTTGGCTTACAGCCGGCTAATAATAGACAAGAGCATAGAACAGCAGTAGAGCAAAGAGAGAAGAGAGAAAGAGCACAAGATAGAGTAGTATTGATAGTATTGACTGATGTGTTCGTGATATGAAATGTATCAGTGTCCATAATGCAAAAGAGAATGGAGGTATTTATAGTACTGAAAATGAGTAAAACAAATAAGGTAAGGAGTACTGGTTCAACACAAGTATGGAAAGAATATTCAATCAGAATCAATCAAAGACTTGGTTTTAATTAGGGAGTCCTTGTGCAAACGGTAGTAAGCAGTCACTTAAATAAGGAAAGAAATCATAAGGCAGAGCATGATCAAATAAGGAAGTATAATAGCATAGAATATGCAATAAAGACTATGTTCAGCACATTTTAATCAAGGAAAGTGCATAAAGCTAGTTAATAGTCTAATTGACCACATAATAAGGTCAGGAAATATTTTACAAAGCTAAAATCAGTAGAAAATCTCATGCGAGATCAATTAAGAATCAATCACAAGAATTCAAGAACTCAATTAAGGATAATAGTACTGATTTAGGAGAGAATTAGCACAAATTTATGAGAGCACATGGAATGAAATTCACAATAGGAAGAAAGGGGAAGATTTAACAAACAACACAGGGTATAAAGTAGGGATTCACATAGAGCACGTAATGTTTATGATAAACAAGCACATATGCATGATAATCGAACATGTAATCAAAGACGAACTCAGAATCCAGGATTAAGACTGCAAAATTAGGGTTTTCAGTAAAACAAGTTAAGATAAGAGAAGCTTTGAATAAATCGTGGAATAATAGAGGGAAGCATAGAATAACATTATAACAGAAGTAAAGAATCGTTTTTGAAAGGGGTTTGTAGAACCCTAGTTTCAAAAGGGACACAAACGTTTAAAAACTTGAAGATCGAGTCGAGAATAGTACAAAATATAAAAGAATGAGTTTAAATCGTTAAAAATACAGAGATTTAAGAGATTTAGGTCTAGATTAGGGTTTCATAAGAAACCAGAGAAAAGTAAGAGAACCTGGTCGTGAAACTCGGGAATAATGGCGGTTAGGGCACCATCGAGTCAAACCCCGCCGGAGAAAGGCCGGAAACAACCCAGGCAGAGCTTCAGTGGTGGTCTGACATGGTCGAAACCCTTTTAAAGGTCTCAGAGATGAAGAGAACCGGAGAGATGAGGCATCAAGGCGGCTGGTGGTCGAAAGGAGAGAGGCTGGAGGTGGCCGGAGACAGGCTGAGGGCCATCGGAGAAGAAGACGAACCAGAAGGTTCTAGAGAGAAGGAGGACAGGAATAGACGAGAAGAGAGAGAGAGAGGTCTCGAAGACTGAGGGGTCTGGGGGGGTAGTTAGGGAGTTAATTAAGGTAAGGGTGTATCTAGGCCATTGATTTGAATTAATCAACGTCTCAGATTAAAATTGGGCTTGGATCGGGTAGATTTTAGCGGATTGGGCTTGGTTTTTGGGATGATCTAATCTGGTGGGTTGGGTTAAATTGGGTTTAAAGATTGGGTTGAAATGTGGCCAGGATTTAAACAAATATGGCTAATTGTTAAATACCCGTAAAATATAGATAATTAATTAATTAAAATAGCTAATAATTGTATATAAATTAATTTAAGTTTAAATAAGTGACATCACAGTAATTAACTAATATTAAGTGTAAGAGATGCATTAGTTCCGAATTAAAATAATACAAAATGTCCAATTGGGCCATAACTGCAAAATTGTTGTGATTGAAATTAAATAAGACCCAATTGACTAATTTGTGAAATAATTGGATTTCAATAGATAGAAAATGATTATAAATAACATACTGAGCTAGGAAATATTTTTGAAATTATTTAGAGCATAATTATGAATTATTTAGATATAAAATATTAAATAAACAGGGAGATAATTTAGATAAAAATAGGGGAAAATAGGGAAAAATACTCATTATTGCAAAGAGTAATTTTGAGAGCTTATATGCAAGTTTGAAAATAATTTGAGGAAAAATTGGGTATCAACAGAACGGACGCAACATGTAGGGTTGGATGAGTAAACAGTTTACGGGGGTGGTTAGGAAAATTAGAGCGGGACCGCTCCTGCCAGGATAGTCGTTGCTTGCCGGATTACTTGCAAATAAGACAGTACAAGCGTATATTGTGCGTAAAATTTAAACATGATGCAAGTTCCCGACGGACTATGAATGCTTTCTTCGGACGGTTAAGGATGACGTCCTCAGACCATGATGTCCTGGGCCATGAGTTGTTTGATAAAGGATTCGTAGGCCATGACATGATGTTCTCGGGCCATGAAGATGGTGCCTCCGAACGATGACACCTTTGAATAATGATATGCAAAGTTGAGAGAGATCCTCAGGCCATGACATGATGTTCTCGGGCCATGAAGATGGTGCCTTCAAACGATGACGCCTTTGGATAGGTTGGCGATATTTCAACTCATGAAATGCAGTAATATGATGCTGACAAGACAGAGCTTAGTCTTGCGAATTGAAGGGAAGATCTTAGCCCGAGAGAAAGCGAAGTAAATAGTGCTCGGGAGACGCGCTTAGTCTCGATGGAAAAGTAAATTGGAGGCAGAGCTTAGCCTCATGCAGGTAGGAAGGCAGAAAGGTAGCCTTATGCAAGGGGAAGGCAGAAAAGTAGCCTTATGCAGATGGAGGTAGAGCTTAACCTCGTGCAGATGGAGACAAAGCTTAGTCTCGAAAGGCAGAAAGGTAGCCTTATGAAGATGGAAGGTAGAAAGGTAGCCTTAGGCAAATGCTGATGGAGACAGATCCTAGTCTCGGAAGGCAGAAAGGTAGCCTTATGCAAATGGAGGTAGAGCTTAACCTCATGCAGATGGAGACAGAGCTTAGTCTCGAAAAGCAGAAAGGTAGCCTTATGCAGATGTGGATGGACAGAGCTTAGTCTCAGAAGGCAGAAAGTTAGCCTTATGCAGGATTAAGTGAATGACAGTAGAGGTTCTTATCTGATAATAAATTGCGGTTTTGTGGCCACTGTTGCGATTATGGAGCATCGTTTGTTTGTGTTGATAATAAATGCAGGCAGGTGCGACGGTTTTGAGAATCGTATCTTTGAACAATATCTGTCTTTCGGGCGGATAGTGTGCTCGGGATTTTGCCTCTTTCGTGCCTGCATCCAAAGAAAAATCGCGAGTTCTGTAAATGGGGGAGGTTAGTTTGTATCCCCGCTGGCTTTGCTTGACTCGTTCTACTTGATCTGATGATACCATTCGTATCATTGGGGTAACGTTTTCTAAACAAGGCTGTTTCAAGAATAAGTATGCATGATTTTGTAAAAAATATAGTGTAAATATATGATTTAAAATAGTTTTGGATGTACCGACGACCGTGACACGGTTTAAGACATTGCAACCTCTCCTGCTACGGAATTTTGAGGGTCCTCATCAAAATTCTGCCCCAGTTTGATGGGTTGATGTTTCTGACTGCTCGTGCGGTGATCGGTCAAACTTACTTCGGAATTTTGAGGGTTCTCCTCAAAATTTTGCCCCAGTTTCCAATTGCAGGGGAAAATAAAATTTTATTGAATTGTGACCGAACCCATAGGGCTGCCTACGTATCCCCTCTTAAACGGGAATCAGGTCAGGCGTAGTTCAATTTACATCATTGAGAAAGCATAAAGATTACACATAATAGTGTTTGACTGCATCTGAGTTGATTGGCTTTGGCCAGACTTCTCCGTTCATTTCTGCAAGTATAAGAGCTCCTCCCATAAGTACTTGGTGAACCATATACGGACCTTGCCAGTTGGGAGAGAATTTCCCTTTGGCTTCCTCTTGATGTGGGAAGATCTTCTTTAACACCAATTGCCTCGGTGCGAACTGTCTCGGTTTGACTCTTTAGTTGAAAGCCCGGGTCATTCTATTCTGATAGAGCTGCCCATGACATACTGCATTCATCCTTTTCCCATCTATGAGGTCCAGTTTCTCATAACGGCTTCTTATCCATTCTGCATCGCTGAGCTCAGCTTCTTGTATGATCCTTAATGATGGAATCTCAACTTCGGCAGGAATGACAGCTTTCGTACCATAAACCAACATGTAATGGGTTTCCCTGGTCGACGTGCGGACTGTGGTGCGATATCCCAGTAAAGCAAATGATAACTTCTCGTTCCACTACTTGTGCTTTTCTATCATCTTCCTCAATATCTACTTGATGTTCTTGTTGGCGGCTTCTACAGCTTCATCCATCTGAGGTCTATAGGCTGTGGAATTCTTGTGCTTGATTTTGAAGGTCTCACACATAGCTTTCATCAGGTCGTTGTTGAGATTGGAACCATTGTCGGTGATTATTGACTCTGGAACTCTGAATCGACAAACAATACGGTCGCGGACAAAGTCTGCCACGACTTTCTTAGTCACTACTTTGAAGGATGCTGCTTCGACCCATTTAGTGAAATAATCAATCGCTACCAGGATGAACCTATGCCCGTTGGAGGCAGTAGGCTTGATCGGTCCAATAACGTCCACACCCAAGGCGGCGAACGGCCACAGTGAGCTTGTTGCATTGAGCTTGTTTGGAGGTACCTTTATCATGTCTGCATGTACTTGACAGTGGTAGCATTTACATACATACTGGATGCAGTCCGTTTCCATGCTCATCCAGAAATAACCGGCTCAGAGTATTTTCTTTGCTAAGACAAAACCATTCATATGCATGCCCCAGGTCCCAACATGAATCTCCTCAAGTAGATTGGAGGCTTCCTTTGCATCGACACATCTCAATAATCGCAGATCGGGAGTCCTCCTGTACAGGATTCCTCCACTGTGGAAGAAGTTGTTGGACAATCTCCGGAGCGTCGGTTTCTGAACGTGATTTGCAAGTTCTGGGTACTCTCCCTTTGATAAATACTCTTTGATATCATGGAACCAGGTCTTTCCGTCTGCTTCCTCTTCAACATGGACACAATAGGCCGGCTGGCTATGGACTTTTACCGGAATAGGGTCGATAAAGTTCTTATTTGGATGTTGTATCATAGATGACAGAGTGGCCAATGCATCGGCGAACTCATTCAGGATTCTGGGGACATGCCGAAATTCTCTCTTCGTGAACCTCTTTCTCAATTCTTGCACGTGGTGCAAATACGGCAGTATCTTGGAATTCTTGGTAGCCCATTCTCCTTGTACCTGTTGTATAAGCAAGTCTGAGTCACCAATTACTAGCAGCTCTTGAACATTTATGCCAATGGCCATGTTGAGCCCTAAGATGCATGCTTCATATTCTGCCATATTGTTGGTGCAGGGGAATCTGAGTTTAGCAGATACCGGTTAATGTTGACAAGTTTCTGATATCAGGACAGCTCCAATGCCGACTCCTTTGAAATTCGCTGCTCCATCGAAGAACATTCTCCAACCGTCATAGGATTCTGCAATGTCTTCTCCTATGAATGATACTTCTTCATCGGGACAATACGTTTTCAGGGGTTCGTATTCTCCGTCCACAGGGTTCTCATCAAGATGGTCTGCCAATGTTTATCCCTTGACCGCTTTCTGAGTCACATAGACAATGTCGAACTCACTCAGCAGGATTTGCCATTTGGCGAGCTTGCCAGTGGGCATGGGCTTCTGAAAAATGTACTTCAAGGGATCCATCCTCGATATGAGATATGTCGTGTAGGCACAGAAGTAATGCATAAGCTTTTGTGCTACCCAAGTTAGATCACAACAGGTACGTTCTAGTATAGAATACCGAGCTTCAAATGGAGTGAACTTCTTTCTCAGATAAAAACTAGCCTGCTCTTTTCTTCCTGTTTCGTCATGCTGCCCCAGAACGCGACCGAAAGCTCCATCTAACAATGCAATGTAGAGTAGCAAAGGTCTACCTGGCCCAGGTGGTACCAAGACCGGCGGTGTTGACAAATACTCCTTGATTCTATCGAAAGCCTTTTGGCAATCATCGGTCCATTTGGTTGCGGCATCCTTCTTCGGCATCTTGAAAATCGGCTCATATATGACTGTGGATTGGGCTATGAATCGGCTGATGTAGTTGAGACGCCCTAGGAAACTCATCACATCTTTCTTTTTCCTTGACGGTGTTAACTCTTGGATAGCTTTGACTTTTGATGGATCCAGTTCTATTCGTTGACGGCTAACAATGAACCCAAGCAATTTACCAGCAGGAACCCCGAATGCACACTTCGTGGGGTTTAGTTTCAGATTATATTTCTGCAACCTATTGAAGAACTTCCTCATATCCTCTATGTGGTCGGTAGCTTTCTTGGACTTGATAATGACATCGTCCACATATACCTCGATCTCCTTGGGTATCATATCGTGGAAGATAGTGATCATAGCTCTCATGTAGGTGGCCCCAGCATTTTTTAGGCCGAATGGAATCATCTTGTAGAAGTATACCCCACACGGTGTAATGAAAGCCATTTTCTCAGCATCTTCCTCATCCATCCAAATATGATGGTAGCCATCGAAGCAATCCACGAATGATTGTAGTTCATGCTTGGCGCAGTTGTCAATCAGGATATGTATGTTTGGCAAAGGGAAGTCGTCTTTCAGACTGGCTCGGTTGAGGTCCCGGTAGTCGACATAGACTCTAACTTTCCCATCTTTCTCTGGCACTAGCATGATGTTAGCTAACCATGTCGGATATTCTAATACTCTGAGTACTTTGGCATTGATCTGCTTGGTAACTTCTTCTTTGATTTTCAAACTCATGTCAGGCTTGAACGTTTTGAGCTTTTGCTTTACCGGTGTACACATTGGATTGGTTGGTAATTTGTGAGCAACGATGGACGTACTCAGACCAACCATCTCGTCGTACGACCATGCAAATATGTCCTCATATTCCTTCAAAAATTATGTGTATTCCTTTTTTTATGACGGTGACAAATAAATGCTGATGCGAGTTTCCTTGACATTTTCTGAATCTCCTAGGTTGACAATTTCGGTCTCGTCCAGGTTGGATTTAAGTCTATTCTCGAAATTCTCGACTTCTTTGATAATCTCATCAAGTATATCATCTTCTTCTTCTGAATCAATGTCTGTTTTTTGCGTTGTCTCGTTGCATGTCACAGTCATCGGTTCATCAACACAAGTAATAGTAATATTGTATAGATAAAGTAATGAGAGAAAAAAGATAGTAATAAATATTGATTCATAAAACGTAAAAGTGCTTTTTGATAAATTGAGTAAATGTTTTGAACATTGAAGCTCTTATTGCAGAAACAAAATGCGGAAAAGGAAATCATTTAGCAAAAGACAATGAATCATGCTTGTTTAGCCCTGCTACCCCGAGGCTCTTCAGGCTCTGGTTGTTCTGATAGTCCAATTATTGAGAGATGCTCCTTTTCTCACGGCCTGGATGGAAGGGACTTCCTCCCCCTCCTCCTCAAAAATGACACAGCAATCCATGTTGTCGTCTTCCATAAATAAGTTCTTCAGCGATGCAAGTGCTTCTCTTCCTCTGACCCATATATGACATCGGCCTGCTGAAAGGTCTGCTCCAAATGTGGTATTAGCTGCTCCAATGGGTAATAGGGACCGCGCCATGGTGGCGACCAGTTCTTGAATTCTTCCCATGTATATCCGTATCTCAGACCGAAGGTGGTGCCATGTTTTTTTATCTTTATAGGTTTGGAGATTCCATGGAGATTCTTGCCGAGCCCTTTACCTGGCTCATACCCTCTCCAGTTCATCAGGCTTGCTATCTTTCTATCCCACCATTTGTCCTTGTTTATGTCATTGACCCGTTCAATGTGGTGGTAAGTTTCTCCACCCATCTTCCTTCTTCCTTCCATCACCGGAATGGTCTGTCGACTGTAAATAGAATTGCTTCCATCGCCATGGATGATTACTTCCTGGTGGTTCCATTCAAACTTCACTGCCTAATGCAGTGTCAATGCCACGGCTCCAGCAGAATGTATCCATGGCCATCCCAATAGCAGGTTGTAGGATGTCGATATGTCTATCACCTGGAAATCGACTTTGAACCATGTGGGCCCCATTTGCAAACAGAGACTGATCTCGCCGATGGTAGACCTTTGCGAACCGTCAAAAGCTTTCACGTTCATTGACCCTTCTCTTATCTCATACAGCCCTTTGCCCAATTTCTTGAGCGTTGTCAGTGCACATATATTGAGATTGGATCCCCCATCGATCAGAATCCAGGTGAAGAAATAATCTTCACATTGCACAGTGATGTGCAGGGCTTTGTTATGGCCCAACCCTTCAGGTGGCAGCTCGTCCTCGTTAAAGGTGATCTTATAGATCTCCAGCACTTGCCTACCATGTTGGCCATTTCTCCACTAGTGATGTTGTTTGGCACGTATGCTTCGTTCAGCACTTTCATCAAAGCATTCATGTGCGCCTCTGAATTTTGCAGCAATGAAAGAATAGATATCTGAGTTGGTGTCTTGTTCAGCTGGTCAATGACAGAGTACTCTTTGGCATGTACCTTCCTCCAAAGGTCATCTGGGCCTGTCTCAATAATGGGTGGCATGTTGGAGACCTGTTTGCTTGATTCAGCCAAATGCTCTAGTGTGTAGACCCTGCCAGTCATTGTCATACCCTGTGCCGCAGTAGCTTCTTCGACCTTGACCTTGCCCTTTCTTCTTGCCTCGGCTACATAATCCCATGGTATGGCATTGCTGCAGAAAGGTGGCGTGGTTGACACTGCCACTATGATTGGTGTAGCTATCCTTACTTCGAATGGAACATGTGTCTTAGCAGGTGGCATGACTGCAATCTCAAGTGGTGCAGGCGCATTTGTAGTTGGCATAGCTTCGACCTCAAACGGTGCGGATGTCTTTGCGGGTGGTGTCGCTTCAAACTCGAAAGGTACTGACGCAACTACCTCAGCATCTCCAGATGGATGGATCTGGACTATGATAGGGTTAAGAGTAACCACTGGCTTCTTTGGGTCATCACCTTCTATATCAACCCAATCGACCCCTCTGGGTCCCAATCTTCCTCTACTTCGATCATATTGACGCCTCCATCCCTTATGGTCTTGGAGTGGATTGTTGCGACATTGGGAGTGGATTCCTTTACTATAATGATCCTGTTGTTGATCAGGGACTGTATCTTATCCTTCAAAGAGAGGCATTCATCGATGGTGTGTCCCTTCATGCCAGAGTGGTATGCATAGGACTTGTTTGGATTAACCCACTGGGAAGGATTCTCAGGGGTTACGGCAGGGATGGGGTTAACATAATCGGCAGCCTTTAGTTTCTCATACAACTAGTCGATGGGTTCGGCGATGGCGGTGTATTGTTTAGGAGGTTTGTGGTCAAAGTTTGGTCGAGGTCTAGGGAAGTTTTGGCGGGCAGGGGGTGACTGATAGTGGGATGGTTGAGAGTTATAGGTATGGTAAACAGGAATGGGCTGGGAATATCTAGGAGATTGCGGCTGATAGGCGGGTGGTGGAGATGACTGATATATTGGCGGAGGTGTTGATTGGTATGTAGGCGAGGGTGCTTGGTATGAAGGTGAAGGTGCTTGGTATGTGAGTGGAGGTGTTTGGTAGGCTTGGTATTTTAGTGGGGATTTGGTTCTCTGTGCAACCATCACGGCTCCCACATCCCTCTTCTTGGACACACCACCAGACTGTAAAGCCTTATTTGTAGCTTGTATGGCTTCAAAATTGGTGACCATACCTCTTTTGATTCCTTCTTCGATCGTTTCACCCAATTTGATAATATCAGAGAAATTATGATTTTCGATCACCATCAACTTCTCATAGTATTGTGGATCTTGAGCTCGGACAAAGAACTTATTCATTTTTTCTTCGTCTAAGGCGGGCCTTACCTTAGCAGCTTTAGTTCTCCAGCGAGTGGCATACTCGCGGAAAGTCTCTGTAGGCTCCTTCTTCAGATTTTGGATGTAGAATACATCTGGTGCATTCTTTGTGTTAAACGTGAATCATTCCATAAAGTCATACGCCATGTTTACCCAATTCGACCATTTCCTGGGGTCTTGGCTGATATACCAAGACAAAGCATCTCCTGTTAAGCTCCTCATGAACAGCTTCATGCGAATCTTTTCATCTTTCCCTACTCCAACCAGCTTATCACAGTAGGTCCTCAGATGGACTCTCGGGTCGCCTGTACCATCGAACATTTTAAACTTTGGAGGTTTGTACCCCTCAGGCAGTTCGACATACGGCTGTATGCAGAGTTCTTCATAGTTCAGCCCCTCGACTCCTTTGCTTCCCTCAACACCTTGAACTCGGCTGGTTAGCTTCTTGAGTTACTCACCCAAATATCTGATGAGCAAATCCTTCTAACTGGATTCGGGTGTGTATGAAATGGGTTGGGTGGAGTATGGCATAGTCTCCACATAGATGGGGTTGTTGTGATGGCCTGGTGCCTGGGTGTAAAGGTGGTCATTTGTGGAGTTTTGTGGTTCAGGGATGATTATCGGGGTGTTTCTCGGAGCGTGGCAAGTGTTGTGTTGGTACTGTGGTAAGATAGTTTGATTTTTCGGTGAAGTTATGTGATGATGAGGGTTGGGATGATTCTGTTTGTTTGGGGTGTTTTGAGGAGGTATGGGATTCTGAGTGACATCAGGGACACTGAGTGAGAAGGATAGGTTCGCCAAATTCCGGACCTGCTCAAGTTCCCCTTGGAGCTTCACCAACCTTTGCTCGAGTTGTGTCTTAGCCTCATTCTGAACCTGAGTAACTTGATCGTTAGGATCCTTTTTCGTTCAACTAGCATTGTGTTTTATTTTCTGATATTGCCTGAATCTTCCATTTTGCCTTTGCCTTTGCCTTTTGGAGGACTAGGAGGAGGAGAAGGTGGAGGGCCCCTGAATCTTGTGTAGTAGGATGATGATGCCAGAGTGCACGAACCAACCTTTGGGGAGGGGAATAATCAAAGAAAATAAAGTAAAAACAAAAAAGGTAGCCAAGTCAGTGAGGATTATGAAAAAATGTTGCGGTATTTAAACACATAGTGCGGGAATATAAAGTGTGTCCTTATTTGGGGAACCTCGTTGTGCCCGAGGTAGGCCTAGCGACAAATTAATTTGGAGAACTTAAATGCCGGGATGCCTCATTTCATTAATATAAGAATAGACGAACCCAAAACGACACAAAAATTAGTAAGCAAGAAATAAAGTCACTAATGGCCACTGGCCTTATTACATTGATAAAAGCAATAAAAAAAAAACCTAGGCTACTTGGTCCCAGAAGGACCTTCCCCAGATTCGGCATCCTTGATTCCTTCGAACAGGTTCCCCAGCTCGCGGAGTCTTAGCAGTAGATATGCTCTGGCCAGATGTCCACCTTCATTGCCCTCAGCCTTTTGGCAGTCTTCAACCCTCTTGATGAATTTACCCTCCATCTCGACTATGCCTCGCTCCAAGTACCTCAACATTCTATTGGCAATGAAGGCCATGTCTTTCCATTATTCAATCTACTTCCTGTTGGCTTTGTGTATCTCACGGTGTTCGTCTTCGCATTCACGGATTCTCTTGCGCAGTTGATTATACTTGACTTGAGCTTCAGCTTTTCATCTATGATCTTGTGGCCTTGAATGAACCCTGGCCTACCATCCCAGTTTTCTTCTAACCACCCTGAGTAGAAAGGTGTACAGCCTGCATGATATTTGTCCGGTTCAATCGTGTCTTTCTCCATTATGATCTTACAGTGCCACATATGTTGGGCTTGACACTTGTGAGGAGTATCATCATCCTGAAAGTCAGCTCGGAAATGGCTCATCTTGTCGACCATTGGTATAATTTGCTTCCTGCCTTCTTGTCTCATAACCCGGAGAGGGACGTAAGGATATGTTCCTCTCAACCCAATTAGTACCAGGAACGGTGCATCCCTAGACCTAACGATGAATTCATCCGTTAGAAACCACTCGGACATCCACTGTACCTGCTCCTCAATCATATTATCGAAGAACTCTACCCATTCTTTGGCAGTTTCGGGCTGAGCAAACCTGTCGGGAAGGTATGTCATTCGCTTTGGGTGATGGAAAGCGATGTGGTCGTCCCATGCTCTTCGCGGAAATTCTTGTCGGCACTGGCCCTTTTTGTGATGTTCTAAGAACCAGAGTTGTCGTAGCAAGTTGCAGCCTTCAAAGTGTTTAGCTCCCTTTTGACAGTGTTCTAAGGCTCCATAAATGTCTGAGATAATCATAGGGACGATGCTGAAAGTCTGTCCATCAATTCCCTCCATCAAGGTTTTGGTTACTATAGTCAGCCTAGTGTGGATCCTTTCTTTCTTTGTTGGAAATACGATCAACCCTAGGAAGCAATCAATGAAGACGAACACCCTACGGTGAATGTGTCCCAAAGTTGTTATGGAGAATTCGTCATGATAGGTACGGTATGACTTGTTGTGACCGTACCTTTCATACAAATACTCGAAAGGAATGTACGACTTCTTCAGACACTCTAACTCTGCATTCTTCTTCAGACCCATCATTTTTAAGAAACCCCTACATGTGCGGTTTTCAGGCATTAACAACCCAGGAGTTTCCCAGACTAGACCCGCCGGTTCTCCTATTTCCTCCAGCAGCGGTGTCATTTCAATGTCCCCGAAATAAAAGACGGCTCTTTCGCTATCCCAGAACAAAGTGGCAGCCTCTATCAACATTTTGTTGGGTTGAATGTCCAGGAGGAATGGTAGATTGCCCAAATATTTCTTGACGAGTGTCTTATCACTGGAGTAAAGGTCCTCCCACCAGTTTAGAAGCCTTGGGTGAATGTTGGCAACCATGCCGAGTCTAGGGACTGCGTGCCTCATATTTCTGCAAGACAAAATGTTTAGGCCCTTACCCCTGCCAGACTCAAATATTTATACACTTATGATTAGCATACAGGCATTTAGTTCTCCAAATGAATGCACAGATCGTGATTGCGTCCGTTGGGATTATGAAAAACCCGATGGACTTTTGGATAAGGCTGCCTTAAAGGGTTATTGTGCGGACGACACACTAACCCGGCTAGGTTTGACCATGATTTATGTACAGTTTAACAGAGTAAGTTTTCTATGGGGTATTAGACTGGTACCCTTGAGCGGACAACTCAAGGGGGAAGGCATGGAACCGTCGACTGCACCGCTGATCGACTAGTTTTACCGCAAATAAGCCTTTCTGAATTTGGGGGTAATAAAAATAGGAAGGGCGCAACCACTCATCAAGCGTTGCTATAGAATTTGTTTTGGCACGAGTGGAGTATGATGTCGAGCATGATTATGCAATAAGCATTAAAGGCATGTAGTCATGTCTTTGCACGTTATGAAAGCAGTAAATATAATAGTTATAATTTAAAAAGAGATTACAAGGAAAAGAAACAAGAAAACATGTCAGTTTTGCTCTTTGAGGAAAATTAAATGCTTAAAAGAAATAGGCAATTAATTGCACATAAAGGGAAAAGGGGGAAGAGGTACAGATTCACAAAGTGGTTTGAAATGGTAAAAGCCTAGAAAATTCCCAGCAGAGTCGCCATGTTGTCGCGCCCCCCTTTTTCCTCGCGGAATTGGGTTTCGACATTTTTAGGACAACTCGCTTCCTTTTGGGAAAGGGGTTTGCAAGTTTTTGAAGATTCGCCACCTAACGAGTTTAAGGTGCGTTAGGTCACCTATTTAGGTTTATTTACAAACAAGTCTTGATAACCAGAGATAGAGTAAGGGCTTGAAATTATTCTAAGGGGAAGGTATTAGGCACCCCTCAGAATCCACAACTATGATTCCCGGCCAAACATCTTTTGTGAATTTGTACAAATAGGCAATTAATGTTTAAGAAATGAAGGTAGTCTTCAAAGATTCGCAGTCTAAGCACACATGTATTTAAGCTGAAAATATTTAGTAACTAAGTAGGTTTTTTGGAAAAGAGTTACATTCTAAACATGCATATGGGATAGGGGATGTCCTAGGTTTGTTTGTCATATGGATCACATCAATTCAATACCCAGTATGTCACTCCTCAAAAGAGGGGCTACACGTGGTATTAACGCACCGGTCATCATATCCATATCTACCCTTCGCACCCCGTAAAGGTAATTAAAAACGAGTGTTGGTCTACGACCTCTACTGCGTGCTGTTACCTGTCCCATCCTAATAGTCCTGGAGGAGTTTAGGACTTCTATCCTATGAGGGAGGTTCTAGGCAGACCCTTAGGTTCAAAGGTAAAATACTAGGGCGACAGATAAGAAACAAATAGGACTGCATTTAAGGGAAAGCACAGAAGGCAGATAGAAGGCTCAGATATACCTCCACAAGTAATGCATATAGACAGCACGACTCATAAACAGATAAGGTCCATGTTAAGTTTCAGATTCCCAAGGCATGGTATCTAGGTGGTTTTATAACAGAGAAGACAGATTTGTTCTGCAATTCAGAAAAGGCCTAATCAGTTTGCCTACTGATTTTAAACTTGTTGATTGTTAGGCAATATACATAAAGAAGCAAATTTCCAGTATTTAACAAATTTATCACCTAAGGCTTGCCTAGGTGTAAAACAATGTTCCAGTTATCAGAGTTACTTAGATGAAACTTTTTCAGATTGTATTACTAAACATGTTTGTTCTAAATGTTCAGAATTCAGGAATTGTTACCAGCTATTTGCAAAACTGTGTGTGTCCGTTTTTATCAATAATTAAACTAGGGATTCCTAAGCGAATACGAATGCAGTCCTAAAAGCATGACATCTAATGCATATAAAATGCAGAGTGATGTACATGCATAAGTGTTACAACGTTTGGACATGCTTTCAGAATATGAAGAAGATATGAAAATGACCTGTTTATTAGTGTTGTTTTTATCCTAAGTAGGATCTCTAAGTGTACATGGTAGCGTATAATCATGATGGTAAAGTAATAGTTATTAGCACATTTTAACACCGAATTTTTCTAAGTGGTATAAGAATAGAATGCACATGCTGAAACAGTAGACATAAGACCTAAGAGGCATGATTTCTAATGCAATGCATGAATCCTAAGCATGGTTCCTATTGCACAATTAGGAATATAAACCTAATAACATGTTTTCTACCCTAAATAACTATGGCATGCATATTTACCCCTTCCTTTTTCACTATCCATCCCCAAAGTTATTTACAATAATTATTACAAACCATATTTTGCACAAATTACATAATTGAAATAATAAAAGAAGAAGTTATACTATAGGGAGCCTAATGATAGGCCCAGAATATCTAGAATGCCTCAAATACCATTGGATCACAACCTTTCACATGACCCAGGTGTGTCAAAGTTCCCTAAGGATCTCAAGGGATCCCGGGCAGTGCTCACACCTAGATTCATAACCGAACTTGAGTAAGTGCGGTGTGGAGGAGCCAGCTCTAATGTGTCAGAGTTTAGAGGGAGCTCATATGGGTCCCTAAGCAGTCACACATTAGAGGGGCAGAACCTAGACTTCTAAGAGTATATGTGAGAGTGTTTGACATAGTTTTAAAAGAATTGAGTTGAAAAGCAGTTTTGAAAAATGATTTTTTGTTTGAAATCAGTTTTGGAGAGCAACAGAAGAGTTTGCTTTTTTTGAAAATAGTTTGAAAGAAAAGGGAGGTATGACAATCAACAGAGTCAGAACCAAGGCATGCATACTTCAGGAAACAGACATAAACAGGAAAGGGGGTTGGGGACAAGTAGATCACATATGAAAACATATTTGCATACAGGTTAACACTAGAGAAGTACTACAGGACTTAAAACAAACATAGAAAAGATGTCATGTCAGCAACTTAACAGTATTAGATTGAGGGGTGCTAAAGAGGAAATACATGACAAATAGAGTAACTCATAGGTTTAGGGGAAAGGGTTCAGGATTACATAGTAAATAAATGCCACAAGCACATACCTATAGTGTGCTGGGAATCAGGGATAAGGCAGGAATATAGTGAAACATGTAAGAAAACAGTAGACATGCTGAACTTAAAAGAAAAGGGGTAATCACATGGTAAAATAGACATGCTAATTGCAAGGTAGACAGCAGAACCACAAGTAGAAGCATAAGAGAAACAAAAGAAGTTGTAATACAAACATAAACATATTGTTTTTGGAGGCTGAAGTTAAACTGAAAACATACCAGTTAAATGAAAGAGTAAGTGCAGAGTAATAGAGTGAAGAGCAGTATAGTGTAGAACAATAGAGCAGTAGAGCATAGAATTACTCAGTCTTGGCTTTCAGCCGACTGAGTATAACAAGTAACAGTAGGAAGAACAAGAGAGAATATATGTGTATGTGTAAGAGAGTTCAGAACAGTGTTATTGTTCGTCTGTTATGCTAATGAGAGTAGAGGTACTTATAGTTTGAGAGCAGGCAAAAAAAATAAGGCAACAAGCACTAATTGAGCACAATTATAGGAAGAATACCCAATCGGAATCAATTAAGGACGCGGACTCCCTTTAATTAGGGAGTCAGAGTTCAAACAGGTACCAGTTGTATCAAACAAGGAAAGGAATCAATCATAAGATTTATTTTACCATAATAGGAGTAGTAAAGGCACGTGGCATGTAATAAGGACTAAGTACATAATACACAATTGAGGAAAGTATATATTAAATAATTAAAAACATATTAGCGCACATAAAATAGGGCAAAGTATAACTTTAATTTTGAAAATTAGTCACAGGAATCTCGAATGAGATTAAAATCACAGGGAATCAATACTAATCAAGGAAAGTATCCCATAAGTAAAGAAGTAATTCAAAAATCAGTAAGAGTTATAAGGAAAGTGCACGAAATCACAGTTTTAGAAGAATATCACAGAACCAGTAGAGAGTATCACGTAAGAGATCAAATAAACAAGTAATCCGACCTTTTAAACAATAGAATAGCACAAAAATTAGAGAAACCCTAAGCAAGTAGTTAGAGGAACAGTAGAGAATCGGAAACCCTAACCACAAATTAGAGCAAGAAGCATAGAACACATAGGACATTCATGAAAGTCCAGAAGGTTCATGAGAAACATACAGATTAGCCAAACATAGCAAACAAGACGAACTCAAAACCCTAAAATTTGGGGTTTTAACAAAATAACTAGAGTACAAAAGAAAACATAAACGAGCGTTTAAAAATCATACTGAGAACCATAGGTTAGTACTAAAAATCAGAAGAGAAATCGTTTTGAGAGGGGTTTAAGAAACCCTAGTTTTAAAAGATGAAGAAATCGTTCATAAAACATGAGATTTTTTGGAAGAAAACATGTGAAAACCTTAAGATACACATAGATCTATTACAGATCTAGAAAGATCGGAGGATCTAAAAGCTAGGGTTTTCATAGAAAACCCAGAGAAGGGAAAAAACCTTAAAATATCACCGGCCTTTGGCCGGAAAATGTAGAGATCTTACTTGAACGGTCATAGGTGGCCGGAAAAGATGGTATGAGACCGGAGATGGGAGTGAACCGCCTCAGGGTCGCTTGAGAACCTCCACCGATGACACAGGTGTGAAGGATGGATCCATAGGCTGGTGAGAAGTGGAGCCTTCATGGTTTCCGGCGAGAGAGGTGGCCGGAGAGGGAAGAGACAGGGCTCAGGAAACGAAGGGTCTAGAGAGTGGTGAGAGGATTCAGAGAGGCCATCAGTGAGAGAATGAGACCGGGGGAAATGGGGGGGGTAGGCGTTTAGGGATTAATTATGGTAAGGGTTAATCTGGCCATTGATTTGAATTAATCAACAGCTCAGATCGAATGAGGGGTTGGGCCAGGTAGGATGTAGGTCTGGGCTCGGTAATTGGGCTAATTAAATTGGGTAGGGATCCGGATTAATTAGGCTAGGATTAAGAGTGGCTAATTATTAAATACCCATTAAAAATAGATAAATAATTTATAAAAATAGATAATAATTATAAAAAATGAAATTGATGCTTAATAAGTTAAATTGAAATGATTAATGAGTAGTTAAAAATAAAAATGACTAATTATTGAGTAAAAATAGCATAAAATATATAACTAGGCTATAATTGCAAAGTTATTACAACTGTAGCCAAATAGTGCCAATTTGGCTAATTATGAAATAATTTGGTCTAAATAGGACCAAGAATGATATATTAAATCAAGAAAGTACTTTTTAAATCATTTATAATGCAATTTATGATTAATTATCAAAGATAAAAATACTGGAGAAGTTAAAAATAAATCAATAAAAATATAAAAAATTATAGAAAAATACCAATTGTTATAAAACCTGATTTTGAAAGTATATATGTAAATTAGAAATAATCTGAGTAAAAATTGGGTATCAACATCGTACTCCATTGTAAATGGCAATTTAACATGACACTGTGGAGATAAACTATACCTCACAGAGTTATTCTCCACCACAACCTCAACCCCCCCCC
>ML291297.1:27202-61975 GCA_005239495.1 Nicotiana undulata | reverse complement strand
ATATATAAGCTATATTCGATATAACATTAGCTATATTAAGATGTCTCTCTCTCTCTCTATATAAGCTATATTCGATATATACAAATACATGTCTATCAATCTATATATATAAATACATGTTAAAAATCATATTAAATATTATTTATTTAAAATCTTTTATTATTACTCACATACACACATATATTAATAAATTTAAAAGCGTGTTTCGCCCGAAATCGGTCGGAAAGATTTAGTTATAATTTATTTCAGTTGGTTAATTAAATATATAATTAAATGTACATATTTCCGACCGCAATTGGTCGGAAAGTTGGAGTTTTTTTTATTCCAAAGTTATTTTTGAACATTATATAAATATATGATATATTTCCGACCAAAATCGGTCGGAAAACCAAAAAAAATTATAATAAATAATTACTTTTCAAATTAGATAAAGGGCTGACCAAATATTTGACCAGTTTCCGACCGAAAACGGTCGGAAATTTGGTAAATTTTCAAAAGTAATTATTTTTCGAGCATTGTTGACTAATGTTTGACCAATTTCCGACCGAAATCGGTCGGAAATTTTATTATTTTTGCTGTCCCCAAATTTTGTTGACTTTTGCGACCAACTACTCTTATTTCCGACCGATTTCGGTCGGAAAATTTCAGACCGATTTCGGTCGGAAAATATTTGGACGGAAATAGCCTGATTTCTAGTAGTGATATTCAACTTCATATTTATCAATCGTAGAGGTTCTTGTGATATGAGTTATTGATTTGTTTGCACTTATTGGATATTTGATACTGATATAGTGGGATTGGGTTGCACACCGCAACATGTGAAATAAGGGTGGATTGGTATGGTGGAACAAGGGTGGATTTATACTGATATGGTGGGATCGGGTTGCATGTCGCAACAAGTGGAATAAGGGTGGATTGATACGGTGAAATAAGGGTGAATTGTGATACTGGTTTTCTTATATAGTGGGATCGGGTTGCTCGACGCAACTTATATTTATTTATGATTATTGATATTGTTACGGTGGAATAAGGAAGGATTGTGTTGTACGATGGGATGGGGTTGCACGCCGCAACAATCTATGTGTTTCTATTTCCTTGAGTTGTGCTGGTTTTCGGTAGTTTTCATACGATACTCTAAGGATTGATAATTCTGATCGTTATCGGTTTTTCTTTGAGTAATTAGCTATTTTCTTCAGTTAACTGTCTTATTTTGTATCGTATTTTCTCCTCCTGTCCTTTTATACTACGCACAGGTTATAGTGTAGGTGACCTGCCGTAGCCTCGTCACTACTTCATCGAGATTAGGCTTGGAACTTACAAAGTATATGAGGTCTCTTGTACTCATACTACACTTTTCACTTCTTGTGTAGATTTTGGAGTCGATCCTAGCGGCTGATACTAGCGTGCACGTATTGGCTAGTTTTGAAGAGACTTGAGGTACAACTGCTCAGCGTCCGTAGCTCCTAGAATCCCATTTTCTTTTTATTTAGCTGTATACTTTCCCTCATACAATTTTATGTTTTATTCGGACCTTTATTTGTATTATTCTAGTAGCTCGTGCACTTGTGGCACCGGGTTGAGGGTTGTATCAGATATTTAGTCGTTATGGCTTCCGCATTTTTTTTTACTTTGGATTATTACAGTTATTTCAGTTTCTTTGTTATCATGTAATTTGAACTGTTGAAAATGGACAAATAATTCTAACATTGGCTAGCTTGGTAAGTGAAATATTAGGCTCATCATGGTCCCGACGATAGGAATTACAGATCGTGAGAGTTAAATAGAAATACAGTAATATGGAATTCATGGAAAGGAAAAAAAAACAGTAACAAGAAGCAGTAATAATAGTATAATAACAAGATAATTAAAAAAATAGACAGTATGTGGTAATAGAGATCTAAGTATAAGATATTCCGCGATTAATAATGTCACACCTCCTTGTTCCGGTGAAAGGGCCAAAGGAGATTTTCCACTTTAAATGACAATATTGAAAAGAGATTATTTTATTTAAATTGTATAGAGTCGTCACTTGAAATATTTTATTACGGCGTCCCAAATCACCATTATTTAAAATCCCAATTCAAGGAGTATGACTCAGTTTAAGTCTGTGAAACAAAGAAGACCGAGTAAGGAATTCTGTTAATTCGGGAGAAGGTGTGAGGCACTCCCGAGTTCCGTGGTTCTAGGACGGTCGCTTTAATAATTATACCCGACTTAACTAATTATGGATATTTTACACGTTTTGAGGAATTTGGCGCATTTTCACCTTTTACCGTTTTAAAATTATTTGGTTATTAGAGTTATGGAATTATCTCCGAGACAAATGGCGTATGTGCATCCGTTTTGTTTGGTGTGTCACAATAATGTCAGGCGTACGTGTACTTAATTAATAATATTTTTTTAATTATTAATATTATTTTGTCAAAGTTGTGCGAACGCATACTTTGACTTTAAATTTAAAAATTATATCCATATCACACGAACGTGTACATAATCATGACAATTGATTTATTAATACGCACCTAAAACTTACTAGCGATATGTGAGTTATTCCATGGAGAATTGTCCTATATGTTAGATTAAAGAAAAATCTGGGCCAGCTAAATTGAACCCAAATGCATGGCTTAAATGACTAAAATGACAAAAAAGAAATGAAAACCTCAAAATTAATGACATGGTGCGCACGTTAATTAAATTAAACTAATTAACGTGCTCATGCTCAGGAACAAAGCTTCATTCTCAATTGCAAAACAAAAAGAACAATGAAAATAATATTTTAACCAAATACAAAGTTAGAAAATGAACCTCAATAAACCTTCCAACAAAGATAAGGACCAACGAGCAGAAAAACTTGGACGGCGACAACCTCGAGCGACGGAACTTCGACTCGAAAAATGTTGTTGTTTACGTGAAAAAATAGGTTGTTTTAAGGTGATTTCAATGGAGTATTTGGTGGGTTTAAAGGTGTGTTTTAGGGGCTGAGAATTGGACATTTTTGCTGGAGTTTCGTGCTGGTTTTTATGCTATTTTAATGGAGATTCAAGGACTATTTTTGGGTGGTTTATGCGAGGTTTCATGGCTGTTTGGAGGGTGTTTTGGGGCTGCTTTGAGCTGGAGTTTTCAGCTGCTTTTCATTGAGCTTTTATGGAGCTTCTTACATGATTAAAAGTGGAGGAAAACAGGAGGAGCTCATGGTGGTGATGAAGAGAAGCTGCTGCTTTCTATGCTCTTTTCCGTTCCTCCCTGTTCTGTCTCGTTCTCTCTATTCTTTTTGTTTCCTATCCAAGATCTCCTCCCAATTTTCGTTTTTCCTCCCTTCTTTTCTGTTCAAAGTTCCCTTTTCATTCCGACGCGAATTCAGATTTAGTCGGACCGTAATGTACGCGTTGGACAAGGGGTGAGAAATCAAAAAAAGAAAAATCCCCTTTCCAAAATATTGGACTTTCCCCCTTTTATGTGAATGTATGTGTATTATTATGTATAGATGTGTGGGTTAGCAGTGAGATGAGAAGAGGGAGTGGCAAGTGAGAGTTAGAGTGTTCTGCATTATGTATAATGTGTGTGTGCAGATAATCGTGTATGTGCGCGCAATGTGAGTGAAACGTGAGGGGCTGAGGGGAAGAGACGTGAATATATAGGCAGTAACTAAGATTAAGAGAAATTTTTTGTATTGCTTAATTTGTTACTTTTTTTTCTTCTTTTCGTTAGTTGCTTATTTAGTTAACTTTTTTTACATAGCTTTTACTTTTTTTTTTAATGAAGAAAAGAGGAAGTAAAATGCATAGTTAAAAATATTAGTCATCTGCTTTTAGACTTGCATATTATATACATAAGAAAATTAAACGTTTACACCATAGTTTAAATTATACTTTGAAAAATACTATAGCTTACATTTAAAATTAGAAGAAACCAAGTATATCTTTTTTTGTAAATTGTCTTCTATTTAAAAATAGGAACAAAAGTTATAAACTAAGAATGTGAATTTTTTGTAGTTTTTAATTTTCTTAAATAAAACCTATTAAGAGAAAGATAAAATTTTAAAATATCAAAATTATACCTAAAAGAGATATTTACCCTAAAATAGTATAGAATTCGGGTATGATAAAAAATTAGTTGTTCGAAAATAATGATACTACAAGTATAAAAAAAGGAAAAGCTCGACTCTAATGTTCTATCCTAATTCTTGACCTACATACTCTCCTATCAAGGGTCATGTCCTCAGTAAGCTGCAGATGTATCATGCCCGCCTTCTCACATCTCCCGAATACTTCTTTGCATAGGTTTGTTGCATCCTCGTCAATCTCCCCACTACCTTGGATTATAGACTCAAGAAACCTGAAACTTCCTCTCTAGATGACTTGAGTATCAAGCCTCACTTCCACTTCAGCTTCATGAGTCACGTCACCGAACTTGCACTTCAAGTATTTCATCTTAGTCCTGATCGAACTAAAATCCTTAGACTCTAGTGTTAATATCACATCGTATCTCGTCAATCAATACTATGTCATCTGCAAATAGTATGTACCAATGCACCCCCCTTGAATGTAACGCGCCAATTCATCCATCACCAAGGCGAATAAGAACGAGCTAAGAGTTGATTCCTGTTGTAATCCCATAATGAATGAAAAGTGATCCGAATCTCTCCCACTATGCTAACGTGGGTCGTGGTTTCATCGTACACGTCCTTAATCACCCTAGTATATGCTACAAGTATACCTTTAGCCTCCAAACATCTCCATAAGACCTCATTTGGGACTTTGTCATATACTTTTTCTAGGTCTAATAATAATAATTTCTCTATGCTTCCCCTTCAAAACGCCAAATATTTGAAACAAAATAAGTTTGATTGTCAAAACGACTAGTACATGGAGTCAAGGGAGTAATGTTGAGCTAAGCTAGCGCAAAAATTGCTACCTCTTAACATGTGAAATCGGATGCTTTGAATCAAACCTCCACGATTTTTCCCAAATAATAACAATACCATTTAGATGTCCCCTACAGCATACGTGTAGCTTCTTTTTATTATTAATTTTTACGCGAGACTTTGTTCACATATGTAATAGAGACCATTTAAATATTTTTACGTATGTATATATGGTCTTATGTAGTGAAATCAACCCCTGTTTATCCACTCATCATAACAGGATTGTCCATATCAATACTACTTAGAAGGCTGAATAAAAAAAACATCATCTAACCTTAAAAATGTATCTGTTTTATGTGTATTGGTGCTCAATATAAGTTTTTCATACAAGACAATCAAATTGAGTTAATATACAAAAGGAGGAAATGCAATCACAATAGACATTTCAAGTACTACTAGATACAAGAAAAATAAGAGGAAAATACAAAAAAACAAGAAACAGAAAAAGAGAGAAGAAAAGAAATAACAACATGAATCTAAATTGACAAAATTTGCAAAGTAATTTTGAATATGTAAAAACTGGATCAATATTTGATGGAGTGATCAGAAAATGTCTAGAATTTCCAATATGAAATTGTTGCAAAGTGGGCAATTACCTCCTTCAACCCAAAGTTCCCTTGAACATAACCTGCAAAATGAGTGTCCACAAGGTACAAATGCTGCACCCTTATGTCTAACCATGCAAACACAACAACTATTATTTTCTCCTCCTCCTACGTCACCACCACCATCATCCTCATCCTCGTCCTCGTCCTCTCCCATCATGTACGACGATCCCTCAGACTCTGCTAACAATGCCATCAACGACATTCTCACCGGCTCCTCTCCTTCTTTCGACGTTTCCTCCCCTTCTTCCGTACTCTCTTCCTCATTTTCGTCCTCACACTCGTCCTCATTTTCATCGTCGTTGTCCATACCCGATTTTCTCATTGACATTGAAGGGTCGAATCGTGCACTTGCACTTCCTCTTTGAGCTCGACTTGGATTTCTGTTCAATGTTCTACTCCTGGTGCCTGGATCCATCCCTCTTCTCGATCCAGATAATTCGTTTACTATGTCATCCGGGTACGTGGCATCTTTGGATGAAGGAAAACGAGCAGAAAGCCTACGAGACATTGACCGATTGTTACCTTGTTGAATCGGAATGTCAGAAGCAGGAACTGGCGTTGTGGGAATCGAATTCATTTTAGGTTTTCGCCTTTTAATTCCCTCAAGTATTTGCAAATGGTCTTAGATTTGTAGAATATTCTTGTTATTGCTACGCCTTTTCTCTTGTCACTCAACACGATGCCGAAATAGGGCTTTGTGTAGAATTGTTGTTGTTGTTGTTGTTTGTCTGTTTTCTTGGACTCTGAAAATCTCGAAGATTGAGAGAATTGACTAAATCGTTACTAATATTTTGGCCGCCATCAACACTCCCCGTCCATAATCAGGAACCATTGAGGAATTTCCTACAAAATGCAAATGAGATGAGAGATTTTGCATGGAATTCATAAGCCTGAGAGTAGAAATTAAAAACATTGCAAAATTTTCGGCGGATCTAGTGCAAGAATATTGAATGTATACGCATTTACTACCTTCCATTTGATCAATATATACATATAAAATTGAACACTTTGAAATAATTAGATCTAATTCGTGATGAGATTTGAAATTTTGAGAATTTAAAACAAAGTTTTTTAGAGATGAGAAATCTAAAGAGAACTCAAACTAAAAAAGCAAGGGAAAAAATGAAAAAAGAGAAGAAAGAATTGTGAATCAAAATGTTACAATATGATCAAATTAGGGAACATTTTCGTGCAAAAAAATAGATTTGTAAACAGACTTGACATTTCATTTACAAAAGGATTAGAAAGGTGTAAGAGAGCATACATGGGAAAGAATCAAATTTGTGAATCAATGAATCAAACAAAGCAAAATCAATGAAGAAAAAAGGTATTAAAGGGTAAAATACACACAATAATTACAAAGAGAGAGAAGAGGAAGGAAAGTGAAACAAAAAGGTTCGTTCCCCGCCACTCTCTCTCACTCCCGGCCATAAAATGGGTGAAAATCATAGTCTTTTAATTTTACATAAAAATTAACTTTCTCCACCTTTTAGTTATTATAAGTATTTTTTGACTTATCTATCTATTGATTGACGGTTTTATAAAATTAATTATTATTTTGCGAACTTCATTTGATTTGTAATTTTTTAGTATTATGATTTCTTGTTCTTTCATATGTATTATATCATTATGACTTTATATATCAAATTGAATGTCATTTACATTCTTGGTAATAACTTTGAGAAATAAAAAGTTAAGGATGAACTTTTATTGCTCCTAATCAATAATTTTGTTAATGGTAATTAAACTTAATAAATTTCTATAAATTAAAGAAGGTATATTAATAAATCTATACACACAATTTGAAAATAGAAGATGATGATACAAATACTGAATGTACCTTATTCTTAAGAAATCAAATGGTAACAATAACGATGAATTTTGCGGTAATTAAATTCCAGAAAAAAACTTCTGTTTTTATAGCGTGGATGAACTTAAAATCACAAATTCAAGATGTAGAATAAAAGATGCCACAAATTATATATGTGAAGCATTTGAGGTAATTAAATTTATAATAGTTTACATTAGCACAAGTCTTTAATTTGTATACAGGGAAAATGGTTAAATTTGCCCAAGGTATTATTCGAAATTAAGCAATTTGCCCCCACCATTAAATTATTAATCTAATACTACTCCCAATATTAGGAAACAATCTCGTGTTTGCCCTTTGACCCCTAACATAACCTGAGTGGTAACTTTAAACTATAAGTCAAAAAGCTGAGGGATAAATTTGGACCTTGGACATGTGGAGTCTGCCATTTAATGTCGAAGCTGCATTAATGATAAGGTAAAATGCTGAGACTTATTGTTGCTCGCCCCTGAGCAGAGCACTTGCACGCCCCGGAGCTCATGTATGAGACTTAGTTCTATGAGACTTACGCCTCAAGCGTCCGATCGTGCGCCCTAAATACGCCTAACGTTCAATGCTCGGGGCTCGACTAACAGTTCTAACGCAAATCACGTATCAAATTTCCTAATTAATATCGTTGACCTTCAAAATTCTTTAACAAATTAGTGATAAAAGTTCTATTCATCGATAGAAATATGAAGATTGATCATAGCTCTAATAATGAGACATAATATTGCGAATTTATATCTTCACTTGTTATTGGTCGTGTCTTAGATCATTTGTCCCTACTAATTATACACTTTTATTAATTCGATATCTTAAACTAATTTATATTTATTCATGGAGGAGTAACATTTTAATTGCCGTACTAATAAGAATTTATTAATTATTTATTTTTAGGAAGGTAAAATGTGGAGTTTGATCATTTTTTTAAAGAAATTGTAATTTTTTAATTATTTAAAAGTTAAAGACGTTATACGTGATTTGTATGCATTAGTTATACTTAGAATCATGCTAGATATTTTTTTCTATGAGTTCTTTTAATTTATATTTTATTATTTTATTAATTTATAAATTAATTTTTTTAAAGATCCATGGGACCTACGACCCTCGCCTCCAGATTACGCATCACCTCATATCTTGTTTGATATATATATATATATATATATATATATCACATATTTATATTTTCTTTAATTTTTATACAATTTCACATGTTTATAAATATTAACTGTCATTATATTATTTTATAAAATATTAAAAATTAAATACCTACGGGGCTTACGCCTCACTGAAGCATATGTAAACGTCTCGCCTTACGCCCCACGCCTTTTAAAACACTGGTCGTTAAGACTATTCGAAAATTAATTTTCAATTTTTAAGATTATTAGCATATCTATCGGTTGGAAGTCAGAATACCTTACGTATAGTGGCGTAGGCAGGATTTTTAAGCAATACTAATCTATTGTCACACTTCGTCTTGTACATGTGTTTGGAATTGTGAGATTTTAAAGCTTAAATTCACTTTCTGTTCCAAACAGATGTTTACTTATATTATTTTTCAAGATGTATCACCTATTATACGTATATGTAAGTACACACGCGAAACACACACACAGACATCGATACATATAACATTCTAGAACATATAATAATAATAATAATGATAATAATAATAATACATTAATGATAATAAATTTCTCAATAGAGTTGTAACTAATGTCAATGAACACAACTTGGTTTAAGGGTCCATTTGATTTGAGAGCTATTCGTCTTTTTACTTCTTTATATTTTGAATTTTCTTGGTGAAGATCCTGGCTCTGCTCCACTTGGTTCAATCATGTTATAACGCTGTATAATCTTCGCAATATTCATTACACTAGATTACATGTTTTTTCAATAAAAGAAATGTACGCAATTTTAACTTGTTTTTTTCTCTTTCAGTTCTAATATTTTTTTTTTAAAAAAAAATTTTAGGATGTGAAGAGGCATGCAACAAGAGATGCTCAGCAACTTCTCACAAAAAACCATGTCTGTTTTACTGCAACCATTGTTGTGAATGGTGCCAATGTGTTCCACCAGGAACTTTTGGGCATAAAGATTGTTGTTCATGCTACAATAATTGGAAGACAAAGAGAGGAGGACCTAAGTGTCCATAAAATCTCAGCTTAAAAAAATTCGTTAGTTTGAGAAGCTGCATCAGGGAGAGCTATCAGTTACACAGTATGAGATGCGGTTTTCTGAGTTGGCTCGCCATGCTACTGAGTTAGTCCCTACTGATAGGTAGAGGATCATGAGGTTTGTGGATGGCCTCAGTTACCAGCTCCGTATTTTGATGACTAGGGAGAAAGTATCTGGTGCTACCTTCGAGCAGGTTGTTGGTATTGCTTGAGATATTGAGTCTGTTCGCCGCCAGGAGCGAGAGGAGAGGGAGGCCAAGATGCCTCGTGGTTCTGGTAGTTTCAGTGGTGCCCCTTCTAGAGGGCAGTTCCAGCACAGTAGAGGTCGCCCATTTAGACCTCCTCAGCCAGTTCGCCTAGCTTATAGTGGCGCATCATCGGGCCAAGGTCCCCGTGGTTCTCATACCGGCAACTCATCATTCAATGCCTTCCCAACTCAGAGTTCATCTCGGTCACCGTCTATTCAGGGTTCCTCCATGCAGGGTTCTTCGAGTGGTTATTTTGGTTCCAGGGGTTCCCTTCAGTCCCCATCTCCTGCACCAAGGAGTTGCTATCAGTGTGGAGAATTCAGGCATATGAGGAGGCAGTGCCCTCACTTTATGAGAGGTCCATCTCAGTCTAGGAGCCAGCCTTCGACATCAGCTCTAATCACTTCACCATCCACCCAGGCAGCCAAGGGTGGTGGTCAGCCAGCTAGAGGCCGCCCTAGAGGGGGAGGTCGAGCAGGTGGAGTCAGCCGCGTATCTATGCACTTCCAGCTAGTCTTGATGTCATGGCCTCCAATGCGGTGATCACATGTATTATCTCAGTATGTCGCAGAGATGCTTTGGCTTTATTTGACCCTGGTTCTACCTACTCTTATGTTTCGTCATATTTTTCGCACTTTCTGGATATGCCCCGTGAGTCTCTAGTTACGTCTGTTCATGTGCCGACTCCGGTGGGTGATACTATTGTTGTAGACCGTGTGTATCGGTCGTGTGTGATATCTATTGGGGGTGTGGAGACCCGAGTGGACCTATTGTTACTCAGCATGGTTGAGTTTGATGTGATACTGGGCATGGATTGGCTATCTCCGTGTCATGCTATTCTTAATTGTCACGCTAAGACCATGACCTTGGCTATGCCTGGAGTTCCGAGGGTTGAGTGGAGAGGTTCTTCTAAGTATGTGCCTAGCAAGGTGATTTCTTACCTGAAGGCTCAGTGTATGGTTGATAAGGGATGTTTATCTTATCTGGCTTTTGTGAGGGATGTTAGTGGTGAGACTCCTGATGTCGATTCTGTTCCTGTGGTCCGTGATGTTCCGGACGTGTTCCCTGCAGGCCTGCCAGGCATGCCACCTGATAGGGACATTGATTTTGGTATTGATCTGGTGTCAAGCACTCAGCCTATTTCTACTCCACCTTACCGTATGGAACCTGCAGAGTTGAAGGAATTGAAGGAACAACTTCAGGAACTCCAAGATAAGGGGTTCATTCGGCCTAGTGTGTCACCTTGGGGTGCACCGGTGTTGTTTGTGAAGAAAAGGGATGGTTCTATGCGCATATGTATTGACTATCGGTAACTACAAAAGGTTACGGTGAAGAACCGGTATCCTTTGCCTCGTATTGATGATTTGTTTGACCAGCTTCAGGGAGCCAGAGTGTTCTCTAAGATTGATTTGAGATCCGAGTATCATTAGCTGAAGATTCGGGATTCTTCCATCCCGAAGACTACTTTCAGGACCAGATATGGTCATTATGAGTTTCTGGTTATGTCATTTGGGTTGACCAATGCCCCAGCCGTGTTCATGCATTTGATGAACATCGTGTTTCAGCCGTATCTAGCTTCCTTTGTCATAGTGTTCGTTGATGACATCCTGGTATATTCTCGTAGCCAATAGGAGCATGCTCAGCATTTGAGGGTTGTATTGCAGTGGTTGAGGGAGGAGAAGCTTTATGCAAAGTTCTCCAAGTGTGAGTTTTGGCTTGATTCAATAGCTTTCTTGGGGCGTGTGGTGTCCAGTGAGGGTATTCAGGTTGATCCGAAGAAGATTGAGGCGGTGCAGAGTGGCCCAGACCGTCCTCAACTATAGAGATTAGGAGTTTCCTTTTTGGCGGGATATTACCGTCGCTTTGTGGAGGGGTTTTCTTCTATTGCTTCACCCTTGACCAGATTGACCCAAAAGGGTGCTCCATTCAGATGGTCCGATGATTGTGAGGAGAGCTTTCAGAAGCTCAAGTCAGCATTGACCACAACTTCGGTATTGGTTTTGCCTACTGGTTCGGGTTCTTATACAGTCTACTGTGATGCTTCTAGAGTTGGCTCGGGAGCAGTATTGATGCAGGACGGTAGAGTGATTTCCTACGCGTCTAGAAAGTTGAAGGTACACGAGAAGAATTATCCAGTGCACGATCTTGAGTTAGCTGCCATTGTTCACGCCTTGAAGATTTGGCGCCATTATTTGTATGGAGTGCAGTGTGAGCTTTTCACCGATCATCGTAGTTTGCAGTATCTGCTGAAGCAGAAGGACTTGAATTTGCGTCAGAGGAGATGGTTGGAGCTTCTCAAGGATTATGAACTCACTATTTTATATCATCGGGGGAAGGCCAATGTAGTGGTTGATGCCCTGAGTCGCAGAGCAGAGAGTTTGGGGAGTCTAGCCTACCTTTCAGCAGCAGAGTGACCTTTAGCACTTGATGTTCAGGCTTTAGCAGGGCAGTTACTGAGATTGAATTTGTCAGAGCCTCCGCGGGTATTGGCTCATGTAGCCTCCATGTCTTCTCTTTATGATAAGATTAGGGCACACCAGTATGATGACTGGCACTTGCTAGTTCTTCAGGACAGGGTCCGTCGAGGTGATGCCAGGGATGTGATTATTGGTGATGACGAGGTTATGAGGATGCATGGTTGTATTTATGTGCCCAATTTGGATGGGCTTGGAGAGTTGATATTAGCAAAGGCCCATAGCTCACGGTATTCCATCCATCCTGGTGTCGCGAAGGTGTACCAGGATCTGAGACAACAGTATTGGTGGCGGCGGATGAAGAGAGATATTGTTGATTATGTAGCCTGGTGTCTCAACTGCCAGCAGGTCAATTATGAGCACCAGAGGCCAGGTGGATTACTTCAGAGGAATTATGATATATCCAATGTACATAAGTACCCACTTTATACCCCTCGGTAGATTGAGTGGCTTTGCCCTAATTGCATCTCTCGAGACCAATTGGGTGTCAAAATTATGCAAGCAATATAGGCTCAAGTAGGGTTTTACTATCTCTATGTTTAACCCGTTAATTGGGACTACCAATCTCTTGATTTCGTCCCAATTCCTTGTTGGGCTGATTTTCTAGACTCAAGTTCTCTTTCTCAAGAAGAACCCAAGTCAAATAAACACCAATTAGTGTTTGCAACCACTAATTTTAACATGAAAACCTCAAATCAGCCCAAATACCAATCACCCATAAACATCTAGGCCTTAATTTAAAGGACCCATTAAATACCCACACTAGGGTTGAGCCACAACCCTAGCTAATGGGTTTAGCCACTCATAATAGCTGAAGAAACCAGAGAAATAGATGAAGCAAAACCCATATAATTGAATTATAAACTAAAGTTTAAATATTCAATGTTGAAACCCTTCTAAAATTACTCAAAAAAATGAAGAAAAGTCGTTCACGAGCTCTGCAATATGTCTCAGTACAAAAAGCTAACCTAAAAATGGGAAAAGAAACTTTTTATACTAAACCAAATTTTTTGGACAAAAGTACCCCTGCGGGGTCACCGCGGACCGCACAAAATGGACTGCGGTCGCGCTGAGGTCTTTGGCTTGAAAAACTGAGTCTCTGAACTTGGCCATCGCGGTCCGCATAAAAGGCACCGCGGCCCCGGTGGCTTCAGTATGGACCGCGCAAAATGGACTGCGGTCCGCGTTGGTCTTCAGGCCTTCAACATTAATGTTCTCTGAATCTCCTCAGTGCGGACCACATAAAATGGACCGCGGTCCGCGTTGGTTTGGCCTTCAAAAGGCACTCTCTGAATCTCCTCAGTGCAGACCGCGTGAAATGGACCGCGGTCCGCGTTGGTTTGGCCTTCAAAAAGCACTATCTGAATCTCCTCAGTGCGGACTGCATGAAATGGACCGCGGACCGCGCTGGTTAGTTGGACCTTGCTTGTGCTTGTTCTTGGTACTTGTGCAGGTTTCACTCCTTTTTGAGCAGGTTTTTTACTATTTGTCACCCTTTTTGACTAAAACCTGCAAACAAGCACAACAAGTAATCCTTTGGGACTATTTTGCATACAATTTTATCCAAACCTTGAGCAAGAAAGAGTGTAAAATAAGGTAAAATCCCCAGTTATCAACTTTCCCAAACTTAAGCTTTTGTTTGTCCTCAAGCAAACAAAATAAGCCCCACCCCTTTTTGAGTAAGTCCAAGAAAATTCAGTTGTCCTAAGGTAACCTGTTTTAGCATCAGTTGGGACTAACAATTGCCCTCAATGCAAATGAATCATTAACAACATTTGACCTTTTAACACCATGGATTTCAGTGCGACACAAGAGCATCAAGAGTTGACTCGACTCATCAACGAAACTCTTACTATTACTTTGGTCATTGTGGAACCCAAACTCATACTCCTCAACTCTCCCTAAGCAAACCTCACTTTAAGATTGTAACACTCAGAACGAGAATAATGAGAGTTCACTCATCTCTCTCAAGGAAAAGACTCAAGTCCGGCTCAAAGTACCATAGGCTTGCCCCTTATGTAAGTCACCACTAATGTAAGCTTCATTCAACTCAAGATCATATAGGAATTTTTTGGATACATGATGAAGGCTTTTGGTTCAAGGTAGGAAAATATTTGGTCTAGGTAGGTTCCATCTTCTCTTAAGCACTTCATTTGTTTCACTTTTTGCGCACATTCTCTTGACTTCTTGAGTCATTAAGCTCTTTCTGAGGGGTTAGAGAGACATATTGTCACTCCTTCTTGTTCATTTCAATTATTTTTCTCCTTTCTAAGCATTCCATACCTTTAATCTCTTTTATTTCATTGATTCCCTTTATTTCTTCTAAATTGTTCATTCTTTTTGACTTTTTGAATTTCTTTTCTTTCTTTTTCATTGCCTTTCCTTTTCTTCCTTTTGTACCTTCTTTTTCACTTTGTTGCATTACTCGTCTCTCCCCCAAACTTACGCTTTTGCCTTGTGCTTAGGAAAGAAGGGGTTCCAAGAGAGGGTCAGAACGGGTAAAGGTTTGTATCATGGTTTGTGAAAGAAACAGGTCTAAGGCTCAAAAGGGTTGACTAGGGAAATTGTCATTGGTAGGCTATGGAAATTTTCAAGTCATCATTCGGATCAAGGAGAGCCTATAATCACCTCTCAAGTCAAACTACACTTAGGATTTCTCCTAGACAAACATTCAGGGCAGGTTCTAGACTAATGGCACGGGGCTTGGACTTGCAATTCAAATTCTCACCACTCAAGCCATGGGATTTCTAAAGAAACAGAGTTGGGGGCCCACAACGACCTTAGCTATGATTTGAGCAACACAATGGTCCCGAAAAACCATTTGATGATTATCGGTCAACAGAAGAGTCTCAAGATCACAACTTTCACCATCTTAAACACAATGATTTTTTTTTACCATAGGATCAAAGGCAAATGTGTTAGGCCCAAGTAAAGCTTTGCTTTAGGCACCATTACTCACTAACTACTATTTACAAAAAAAGCAAAAACAAAAACAGACTTAAACCCTTAAGAAGGTTGTCACACCATCCATCCTAGGGAAGAACCACCCGGCTCACACAAATTCCACCTTTGGAAAGAACCGTGGCATTAAGAAAACCAAAGGCTTATTGTACACGAAAATTCAAAACAAGAAGCTACGAAAATAAAATAAGAATCTATGAAAAGGAAAACTGCGGGAAGTAAAATGCGTAAAGTAGAATGAATATATACAAGAGGGGAATTAATCATATATACATAAGGGGGAATGAATATATACATCAGAATGTAACTTTATATACATACCAAATGTAAGAAATACGAAAAGTACTAGAATTGTAAAGTTATGTACATACCAAAAGCAAAACAAATAGCATAATAAAAATAGTATCAAATATGTACAGTCATCCAAATCCAAAATAGGGTTATCCCCTAAAATGAGAGCTAGCATTGTCCTCAATGTTAACTAACCAAAAATAGCACAAATAGAAGGAGAAAGAGTAAAGAGAAACTCCCTATAGGCCCTCCGTCTGCATAGGATCCTGAGTATGGGTCCCAGGGTCTGTGGACTACATGGGAACCTGTGACTGGTCCTCAAAACCCTGTGTCTCCATCGGGACTTGGATCTCCTCTGTAACCTGGGCCTGTACTGGCAGTTGTGGCTGGCTCGAGGTACCTCCCTGCGTAACAATACCCTCAGTACTGGGAATCACCCTCTTCCTCTTTGGTGGCCTCTCTATCTCCGGCTCTAGCTCATGCTGGGCAGCAGGTCCAATGGCAAGTGATCCTCCTTCAGCTTATCTACCTCCTTCCTTAACTTCTTCACTGACTCCCTGGAGGCACGAGTTTTCCTCAGCTTCTTGGTCTCCCTGGCAAGATCTTTCAGTGCCTGTCCATGAGTGCCAACAACGTCCAGAATCAACTTTTGGTTATCAAGGATTTTCTTATGGTTGGTCAGAAGTTCCTTGAGAGTGTCTTCCACGGACTGTGGGACCTGTGGCGGAGGAGGTGCAACTTGGGCTGCACTGAAGTAGAAATGATAGACAGTTTGGTAGTAGCTTCCTGCATCCAGTTGTTGATACTGGATAGGGACTGGCTCAGTCTGTGGGCAGTCAGAGGATATGCCCGTGATGAAGGAATGCTTGGGGCTGCTGAAGTGGAGGGGCCTGGAGCAATGTCTGGAGTGGTTGAGGCAGGCTGAGTAGATGCCACTACAACCATTGACTCTTCAGGCTGGCCAGTGGAAACAGTGGCTTTTCCTTTGAAGTTCTTTCTCTTGGGGTTGTCATCACCCTGAACGCTGTACCAGGAGAAACGAGCCTTTGGCTTCACCTTTACATCAAACCTCCTCTTTTCTACCTTTTGGTCTTCAAAGTACATGGTCAAGAAATTAGGGAAATGGTAGGATCTATTACCTTCATTTATCACCCGGTTAATTACACTTGACATCACATTCCCGACATTGATCGGGAACCTTCCATGATTGAGGCCACCAACACAGCACGTCTGAGGGGAGGAGAGTTTTCGTGAAAGGTGGGGTCTAGCCTGCTACACACGAATGTCTCCCAACCTTTAGCTTCAAAGTTTAATGTCCTTCTCATAATCACCTTCCCTGCTTGCAACCAGTCTGGAGTTTCCCCTGGGATTTCCAAGTGCTCCGCTAGCCATGGACGAGCCTCATCCCCTACGTTCAATTTCTTCAAGTACTCCGACTCATCCTCCTCATCGAACTCAAGGTACTTATTTATTGCATCCCCATCAAAAAGCACGGTCAGATTTCGCACCTTAGTCGCTTTAGAGTCCTTTTTGACGTGAGCCACATTAGCGTAGAACTCCTTGACTAGGTGCTCATTTGCCTCCACTAACCGGCAAGTGAAGTAGTCCCAACCTTTTCTTTCCCTGAACTATTTCCGCACGTCGGGGTTGTCTGGAAAAAGGTACTTTGTGATGAATTGGCGCTCCGGTATCAATTTCTTTTCTGACCACCATTCCCGGAATTTATGAAAGGCCGTTTCACTCACAAACCGATCTTGTCATGCCTCAAGGTTTCTTGTTCTTTCAACTCCCCCTACTTGGTGTTCATCCCCTGCTTCTTCTTCCTCAGTGTGCTCACCCGATAGTGAAACTGTGGGTGAGGTGGAGTATTCATGATCACTCCCTGCAGCTGAGCCCTCAAACGACTCAAAATGTGCTGCTGCTTGGGCATGAGGGAAATCAGAAGGTTCATTTGTCAATCAGAACCTCTCCAGATAGTCTGGGATATATTCTGGTACTGACTCTGAATCAGATGCCTCTACGGAGGGTGCATACTCACTTCTCGATTGGGAAGCAGCTCTATCCAAGGCTCGTATTGTTTTCCTGGTGGCTTTAATAGCTTGCCGAAACTTGGGGGGCAAGTTTGATCATCCCTTTGCCTCTCCCCCTGGAGGATTCTCCCTTTCTGCTTGGTTTTCGACCACCACCTCTTGATTGGACCATAATCTGCAAGTTGAATTCATTTAAAGTTTGTTAGTATCCAAGCAGTGTATTTATTAGTGAAGAAAAAGGTAGCAGACAATTGGATTTGAGTTGTAGAAGTTGCAGACCGCGGACCGCATAAAAAGAACCGCGATCCGCATTAATTCATTGCGGACCGCACAAAAAGAACAGTGGTCCGCACTGAGGTGGGGTTCAGACTACCGACACTCTGATGAAGGTCAACGCGGACCGCACAAAAAGAACCGCGGTCCGCACTGAGGTGGGTTTCAAAATACCCCCTCTGAAGATGATCACCACGGACCGCACAAAAAGAACCGCGGTCCGCATTAAGGCACCGTGGACCGCACAAAAATGCACTGCATTCCGCAGTCCTCATCTTGGACTTGTGTGATAACAAAGCACCGCGGACCGCACAGAGTTCCAACCTAGGGTTTCAATTTTAATTTTAATTCAAGTTTAAATGCACATGTTATTGATACCCTAGGTGTTTAATCAGTGTAATTAACTAAAATGGGTCTAAATCAAGCATTGCGAACAAACCCTACACATGATTAATGGACTAAAGAAGAAAAAGGGAGAAAGAAAAAGAAAAACTACGAATTAAACAAGAAAATAACAAAATTAAGAAGTTAGGGGGACAAAATTAAACTTACTAGATGTAGGATGAAGATGAGATGAATAAGATGAAGTACCTGAAATTAACAAGGGTGATTCATAGTGAAATTTTTACTGTTGAGATAGCAAGGAGCGAAAAGTGTAAAATGAGGCCCTCAGGCCCTACTTATAGAATTTATCCTGGGACCCACATTACTTACCCCCACCGTGGACCGCACAATATGACCGTGGTCCGCGGTGCTTAACTTTGCTGGGAACTGGGCACTTGCTTACCGCGGACCACACAAAAATGTACCGCGGCCGCAGTGATCCACCGCGGACCGCACAAAATGGTAGTGCGACCACGGTGGCAACTTCAAAGACCAGATTCTTGGTGAGATAGCTTCACGGACCGCACAAAATGCACCGCGGTCCGCATTGCAACTTCAGAGAGCTATTTTTTTCAACTTTGCCCTGTGCACTGCATCAAAATAATCCTACAACATCCCACAACTAGTTAGTCCAAAAACAAATCCTACACTACAAAGAAAATCAAAGAAAAATAAAATTAAAAACACATGGGTTGCCTCCAAAGAAGCGCCTGATTTAACGTCGCGACACGACGCAGGTTACTCTCAATTCACTTAAGATGGAGAAGTGCCACCACATGGGTGTCATCAATCTTGCCCAGGTAGTGCTTGACCCTGTGCCCATTAACTCTGAAAATCTCCCCACTTTTTTTCTTTAGATCAAGTGCACCAAACGGAGTCACAAACACAACTTCAAAAGGTACACTCCATTTCGACTTAAGCTTTCCCAGAAATAGACGTAACCGAGAGTTGAACAAGAGAACCAAATCACCTACTTTGAACTCCTTGCCACGAGCATATTTATCATGAAGGTACTTCATTTTGTCCTTGTACAAGGACGAACTGGAGTAGGCATGGAATCCGAATTCATCAAGTTCATTAAGCTGCTCCACACGAAGATTGGCTGCCACGTCCCATTCAAGATTCAACTTTCTCAAGGCCCACATGGCCTTGTGCTCTAACTCAACCGGTAGATGGCAAGATTTTCCAAACACCAACGGGTACGGAGACATACCGATCGGGTTCTTGTAAGTAGTCCTATAAGCCCATAGAGCGTCATCCAACTTCTTTGACCAATCGGTCCTATTTGCATTGACCGTCTTTGACAATATATTCTTGATTTCCCTGTTTGAGACTTCAACTTGGCCACTCGCTTGGGGATGATAAGGGGTGGAAACTTTGTGATTGACACCATACTTTGCAAGCAAAGTGTCAAAATCTCTGTTACAGAAATGCGACCCCCATCACTAATGATTGCACGAGGCGTGCCAAACCTTGTAAAAATGCTCTTCTTGAGAAATGCAATAACACTCCGGGCCTCATTGTTGGGTAGATCCACGGCTTCAACCCGTTTAGAAACATAATAAACCGCCACGAGAATGTATGTGTTCCCACAAGATCTAACAAACGGGCCATAAAATCGATACCCCATACATAAAAAATATCCACTTCGAGAATGGTATTGAGAGGCATCTCATCCTTCTTCGAAATTCCCCCGGCTCCCTGACATTCGTCACATCTCTTGACTAAGTGTTGATACCCAATTTTTTCTCAAATTATTTTAAAATTTGCATATATACTTCAGAATCACTTTTTACAATAACTGGTATTATTCCATAATTTTCCATATTTTTTATCAATTTATTTTCTAATTTATTCAGTACTTTACATCCAATAATTATTCATAAATTGCGTTCCAAATAATTTCAAAATATTTCTTAGCTCAATATATCATTTTGATCCTATTAGGATTTAATTATTTTACAAATTAGCCAATTTGACATCATTTTGGCTATAATTACAATAACTTTACAATTATAGCCCAATTGTATATTTTATGCTATTTTAATTCAATAATCAGCCATTTTATATTTTAAATACTAGTTAATTATCTTAATTTTACCTATTTAGCCGTAATTTCATTTTATGGAACTGTTAGCTATTTTTATTAATTATTTATCTATTTAATTGGGTTTTTAACAATTAGCCCCTTTCCTATTTAAATTATAGCATAATTTAATCTGACCCCAACCCAATTAAAACCAGCCCAAGGCCCAATCGAATTAACCCAATACCCCAGGCCCAATCCATTAAAGTCACCCGACCCAATCCTGTGAGTAATCTGGATCGTTGATCAAATCTGATCAACGGCCCAGATTCACTCTTACCATTAATAATCCTAAAGTACCCCCTCCCATCCTTATTTGCCCGTCTCACTCTCTCACAATCTCTCTTGTTCTCTCTAGGTTCTCTCTAGAATCTTCCATCTCCCATCCTCTCCGATGGACTCTGCCCATCTTCTCCGGCCACCTCCCTCGCCGAAAGCTATGTCCTCTCCCCCTCTCCCAGCCTCTGCTTCACTCCACGCCGGTTTGACACTACCCTGAGGCCCTCAGGTGAAACTGGAGTGGTTCAACTCCTACTCATGGTCCTTCATGCCATTTTCCGGCCACCTCCGGCCGTTCGAGTAAGATCTATGACCTTTGGGTTAAAACCGATAAACATTTTGAGGTTTTTCTTATCTTTTTTGGGTTCTCTGAAACCCTAACTCTTAAGAGTTTCCGATTTCTTTTAGATATGTCTTAGATCTGTGTAGATTATGAAGCTTTTACATGTTTTCCTTCAAAAACCTTCCTATTTCTAAACGTTTCTTCATCTCAAAATTAGGGTTTCATAACCCCTCTTTAAAAAAAAGAACGATTTTTATTCTGTTTTAGTATCATTCTACGATTCTTTCTATGTTTTAACGATTTATTCGAAGTTTCCTTTTCATTTGTGTTATATTAAAAATCCTAGGTTTCTTAGATTCTAAGTCTCTCTTTGACTGATATGTTCGTTTAATTTGTATGAACTCTTATTTCTCATAAACGTTTTAAGTATTCTGTGATTCAACCCTATTTTTTGCTCATTAAGGTTCTTGATTTTGTTTTCTTCTGCTTATATTATGTTCGTTCCGTTTAATCCCTCTAATGTTACTGCTTTGTCTCTAAACCTATGTGATTTTTGCTACTATAGTTGTTAAGGTTTCTGACTTTTTAATTCTCCTTGCTATATCATGTTCGTTTGCTAATTCCTTTAGTCATTCACTGTGTGCTAGTATCGAATCATTGATTCTATGTGATTCTTTACCTAGCTATGATTTTGCTTGCCTATTATTTTCCTAATTCGTGTTATTCTAGTCGAATCCCTGATTCTCTGGGGTAATACTTTACTGATTTACAGCCTTTAAAGTATTTCCTTGCCTTATTTTGGCCAACTTTGCTGTCACACGGATCCTTATGCTATTTCCTTAACTAAAATAACCTAGTCTCAATTGCATACTTGTACTGTTTTGAAATTGTTTCCTTATATGTTATATGCATGTCACATATGGGAACTTTCCTTATTTTTTATTTGCTTACTAACCGTTTGAACTTAACCCCTTCAATTAAGGGATACTTATATTGATTTTACACTATTTTGAATATTCCTCAAAGCTACATATGATACCTTTCCTTATTTGCTGTCTAATAATACCGTTTGAACTTGATTCCTCCAATTAAGGGACACATATACTGATTATATATTGATTGATACTCAGTCCCTTAATTACTGGTCAATTTGATTCCTACCTTATTTGCTACTTGTTTTCGAAACTATATATATGCATGCTCTTATCTCATTAAAGGACAAACTATTCTATTCAACTCTCTCTCACACAACTAAAAACTCTCCGCTCTCTCTCTTTTATGTGCTACTTACTACTATTCTAAGTTAGCTGGCTGCAAGCCAAGGCTAACTATTGTGCATCTCCTACTTCCTGTTTGTGTTACTGCTTTCTTCATATCACTGGTATGTTCTAATTCAGATTTCAATTCTCAAACCAACATGTTTCTACTACTGTTGTAATTCATTGTGTTTCTAATTTGCTTTTACTTATTATTTTGTTGTTCAACATGTAACTAGAATCCTGAACTCCATTCACATGCTAAGTTATCCTTTCTTTGTTATGACCAGCATGCCACTATGTACTTAATATGTAAATCTCCATGATTGGTACATTAGTTTGACTAGGATATACCCTATTGTCCTGAACTATCTGGTCCTGTTAGTATAATCCTATACCCTACTGTATCCCCCAATCCCTTGAATTCTTAGGAACTTCTGATTGTGTACTGCCTGTTACATGTTTGCCCTCACATGCTCTGTATTTGTCTCTCAAATTCCATCACCCCTGCTTGTGAGTGTTGGACCATTCTGGGTCCGTTGTGTGATGGTGACTTAGCCTTGGTTCTGAGATTGGTGTTCATGTTCTTTCAAACTGTTTTCATCAGTCAAACTTTTGTTATGAAAAACTAATTCCATTAAGTCTCTTTTCCAAAACTGTTTTCTTACTCAAAGTTTTTCAAACTATATCAAGCACTCTCACTCTATTCTTAGACCATTAAGTTCTTCCCCTTTTGTGTGAGCATTGCCTTGGGACCCTTGAGCTCCCTCTGAACTTTGACACACAAAAGGTGGCCTTTCCACACTGCACTTACTCTATCTTGGCTATGAAATCTAGGTGTGAGCACTGTCCGGGATCCCTTGAGGTCCTTAGGGAACTCTGACACACCTGTTGATACCCAATTTCTCCCTCAAAATTATTTTCAAACTTGCATATTACCTTCAAAATCACTTTTCATAATGAATGGTATTTTTCCATAATATTTCATATTTTTTATCAATTTATTTTTCTATTTATCTAGCATTTTATATTCAATAATTATTCATAAATTGTGTTATAAATAATTTCAAAATGCTTACCAGTCCAATATATCATTTTTAATCCTATTCGGATTTAATTATTTCATAAATTAACCAATTTGGCACTATTTAGCTATAATTACACAAATTTTGCAACTATGGCCCAATTGTGCATTTATGCTATTTTAATTCTATAATTAATCATATTTGTACTTTAATATTAGCCAATTACCTTAAATTTCATTTGCTTAGCATTAATTTTATTTTATATAATTACTAGCTATTTTATTAATTATTTATTTTATTTTTACGGGTATTAACTAATGGCCACTTTTATTTAAAACATAGCCCAAAATTAAACCCAATACCCAACCCATTTGATTGACCCAGTAACCCAGCCCAACCCAGTCTCCTACCCGGCCCAACCCCGAACCAATCTGAGCCGTTGATCAAATTAGATCAACGACCCAGATCATCATTACCATAATTAAACTCACCTAACCCCCCTAACCCCTCTCATTCTCACCGGTCTCTCATCTCTCTATTCTCTCTGTTTATCTCTAGTCTCTTCTGGAGACTTCTGTCTCTTCCCTACTCCGATGAGTCTCTTCATCTTCTCCGGCGACCTTCTCCACCGGAGACCATGGATTCCTCACCCTCTGCCTCATATGGTTCTCTTATGCCGGTGTTTGCCATCTCTAAGGTCTTCAAGAGACCTGGGTTAATCCTCCTACCCTCCTGGGCCTGTGCTCACCATTCTCCGGCCACCTCCGGCCACTCGAGTAAGATCTATGACCGTTGGGGCTAAACCAGTAACATTTTTTAGGGTTTTCTTATCTTTCTGGGTTCTTTTTGAAACCCTAAATACTTAAAACTCCCCGATTCTTTTAGATCTATGATAGATCTGTGTATATTTCAAGCTATTTCATTGTTTTCTCAAAGATTTTTAGAGTTTTCTTTAAAATGACTCTTCATCTTCAAGTTAGGGTTTCTTAACACCTTTCTAAAAAAAGAACGATTCTCTTTCTGATTTTAAGTATTATTCTATAATTTCTACTATGTTTGCATGATCTATTTGTGTATTTCTTTCATCTGACTTACTATGTTGGAAACCCTAAGTGGTTTTGTCTCAATCTTAGGATTCTGAGTTTGTTTTGATGATTTTGCTCGTTTAATCTGTATGTGTACCTGTTTCCCACGAATGTTCTGAGTTTTTCTATGACTTAACCATATTTTGTCCATTAGGGTTTCTGACTCTTCGTTACTTCTGCCTAAATCATGTTTATTCTGCTAAGTCCTGTAATTATTTGCTATGTTCTATGTGAATCCCTAATTTTTATGATTAGGGTTTCTGATTTTGCCTAACATGTGTTTATTTCGCTTAAGTCGACTCTATTTCCCGCTTGAATCTGTGAATGATTGTGATTAGCATTGTCCTTTACTAATTCTGCGTGTTTCCTTAAATATGTGGTATTTTCCCTAATTGATGCTGATTTCCTGTGATTTGAATCTCACTCGAGGTTTTCTTGTTGATTTCCAGAACTTCCTGCCTTATTTATGTGAATAATCTTGTCAAATTAATTCACATATGCTTTCTTTAATTAGAGTATTCTGAACTTGACCCCTATTACATGTTTTATACTTTGTTGAATTTTATTTCCTTATGTGTTACCATCAGTCTATACGATTTTCTTTCCGTATGATTAGTACTGTTTATTACAGTTTGGACAATGACTCCTTAATTAAATGGAGTACTTACATTAATTCGATTCTAATTGATGTTTACTTCCATAATTGTGCTGAACTATTATTTGTTACCTTATTTTCTTCATATTTTAAAACCATAAGTACCTTCACTCTTTCATTATCAAACACGAACACATACTCTGTTCTACTCTCTCTTGCTCACACATATACCTTCTACTGCTCCTATTGATTGTCTTCTGTTACTAGTCGGCTGAAAGCCAAGACTCGTTGTGTTGTTTGCTTATTCTCTACTCTGTGTTTGCTCTCTTCCATACTGGTATGTCCTGATTTCAATTTAAAGTTCCAAAAACAATATGGTCCTTTTATTACTTCAATTCATCCTGTTTTTAGTATGTTTTTACTTATGGTTTTGTTGTTCAACTTGCAACTAATATGTCTACCTTACTTCTTTATCTGCATGCTTCTGAATATGTCCCCTCCCCTTAGAATCAGCATGTTCATGAAATGTTATCCCCCTTTTCTAGAGCATGTCTTACTGCAACCCTGTTCCCTGGTATGCATAACTAGTTTAGTATGAACTTGTCTTCGACAAGGCAACTTGTCCCTTAAGTTACCTGATTCTGTGTTAATTCTGCAGTTCCTTAACCCCTTTAACATATGGCTGATTCTGTACTTAAGTGCTCCTGCAACTATATGTTTACCTATGTACCCTATGTGTCCCCAACCCCCGTTATCCTTGTTTGGGGGTTGTTGAACCTGCCTTGGTTCTGTGTTGTTTGGCTGTGTATGAACCTATTTTTGGGTGGTGTGTTTGGAATGTTGCTTATCACCCTACTCTCTTTTCAAAAGCTGTTTTACTAAACAAACTCTCTTGTTTATGAAATGTTTTAAGTAAGGCTCCTTCAACACTGTTTTGTCTAAAACCTTTTAAAATTTATCTCCTGCACTTCACGCTACTCCTAGACCTTTAAGTTCTACCCCCTCAGTGTGAGCACTGCTTTGGGACCCTTGAGCTCCCTCTGAACTCTGACGCACTGAGGCTGGTTTAGCCCATCATTAAAGTTGAAGTTACATCATGGTTTGGGGACCATAACCCATTTATAGTTGCACAGGTTTATGTAATTCTAATTTAGTCCATCATTAAAGTTGAAGTTACATCATGGTATCTACACACATAAGACCCCATACATTATGAGGTGTCATATAGATCAATTTAACTTTAAACCTTAGCAGATCACTTTTAATTTGGGTCAACCTTTTAACGATAGCAATATTCTTAATACAAAATATATGTGCACGTCCATGAACTCTTACAAGTTTGAGTTGCCAATTGGTTTCAAGGCCTGAGAATGGGGGCAAAAAATACTGGTAAGGAGCCTCCGGGTCTTATTCAGCGCAAATCTAAATTAATCGTGCTTGACGGTGGGTACTGAACACCCGATTAAGAAAAACAAAAAGTTGCCAATTGAGACTTGTTTGCGAAGGAAAATTGCCAGATAAAATTCAGAACACATATGATACGCCTTTGTTGAAAACTCAAGAACAATGCCTGCGTTTTGAAAGAGTTTTGGCAGACTTCCATGACCATAATATATAACGCAACTCAACTTGTTAGAAAAAAGAAAATAAAAAATAATTGAAGAAAATGCATGCTACCTAACAAATAATCAATTGTTAATTATTATTATTATTATTATTATTATTATTATTATTATTATTTATTATTATTATTATTCACAATCTTAGAAATTTCAATAATCTTTTTTTTTTCTTCTCAGCCTCCAATTCTCTATAAAATTGAGAATAGTATTGATTGTTAAAGATTGAACGAGAATAGCGATTAATGTATAACTTATAGAAGACTTATTTGGTGTATGAATAAATGATTTTTACCCTTCAAGAATCGGAACGCAAAGATAATCTTCATATTTGAATGAACACAGAACTTAGAAAGAAAGAATGATTTTTTGCACATACTAAAAGTACATGTAATCTTAAAATTTTAATATGTCAAGATTTCTATTGCTATAAAAATATATTATTAAAATAAAATGAAATTTAAAAGCAAAGAGTCTTCAAATTTAATAAGTACTATTTACTAAAAGGACAAAAGAAGAAGAATTATCATGTAAAATGAAACAAAATAAAGTATAAATTATGGTATAAAGCTAGCAACGAAGGCAGGGGCAGATATAGCTACCCGAGTATGGGTTCAACTGTAGTACGGAGCTTAGGTATATATATGTAAAAAATCGCCAAATTTCAATAAATACTCCGTTTTGAACCCATAATATTAATTGTGTAATGAGTTCAATAGTAAAAAATATAAACATTGAACCCAGCAAACTAAAATTTTGGATCCGCCTCTGAATGAAGGGTTTAATCGGCACATTTGAAAATAGAACATATGTGAGGTATCCAATATGTAATAATAGATATGTCTAAATATTAATAGTCTCTGGTTGAAATGTCTAAGCTAGCGTTTGGCCATAGATTCTCAAATTTGTTTTGAAAATTTTGATTTGGGTGAAGTTTGGTTTGAAGATGAAAATGTGTTTGGACATCAGTTTTCAGAACATATTTCCCAAATTTATTTTGGAAAAATATGAAACATGACTTATACCTCTAAAAATTATCACAAATACCCAACAATAACATTATCAATAACATTCATTATATTATCGTAAATCATCTAAATATAAATAACTTTGATACAAAATTATCATTTTTATAATGAACTACATAATACACTATCAGATGATCGAGAAGACGAAACAACATTGTTACAAAATAATAAATGGTGAACTCTTTTATAAATACAAAAAATTGGGGCAATTTTAAAAAAATGTAATAGTGATATTTAGGCTCAAATACACTATCAGATATTTTGGGGAAAGTTTAGAATTTTGTCAAAATATAAACAAAATTTATGACCAAAAATGTGTTTGTCAAATAAAATCAAAATTCAAACGAGTCCTAAATAAAAATGCTTTATTCCCTCTACTCCAATTTACGTAGCAAAAGTTTGAATGCCTTGAGTTTAAGTAAGCAAACAATACTTTTAAAACTTTTGGTCATAAATATGTGAACCGAGGCCTGACCATCATTCGTTTGCGGTTGACGTACCGACTTTGTTCATCGACAACTGAATATTTCGATCTGGTTTGATTGATGATCGCATATGCAAATATTATCTTGTGGGTTTTAGTGACGTTTTTCATTATTCACTTCACAGTCCTCCCTCGCCATTACGCATTTACATATAATAGAATAAAATTGAATATTTGTATATAGAATTAGCCAGATCATATGAAACAAATAATATTTAAGTAGTTACAAATTCAGTGAGACCCATGATGCAGACGTCGGGGTTAAGCTTGATGCTGAGTTATCTCCAAGAGAGCGAGTTTTAAGTATCTCGGGTCTATTATCTAGGGTAACAGGGAGATTGACGAAGATGTCACACATCGCATCAGAGCGGGATGGATGAAGTGGAAGCTCGCTTCCGGTGTTCTATGTGATAAGAAGGTGCCGTTAGGACTTAAGGGTAAGGTTTATCGAGTGGTAGTTCGGCCCGCTATGCTGTATGGGACTGAGTGTTGGCTAGTCAAGAACTCCCACGTGCAGAAGATGAGAGTAGGAGAGATGAGGATGTTGAGATGGATGTGTGGGTGTACCAGGCGAGATAGAATTAAGAATGACGATATCCGGACAGAGTGGGAGTAGCCTCCATGGATGACAAGATGCGGGAGTCGCAGCTGAGATGGTTCGGGCATGTTAGGAGAAGAAGCATTGATACTCCTGTCAGGAGGTGTAAGAGGTTGGCCATGGAGAGTTTGAGAAGGGGTCGAGGTAGGCCTAAGAAGCATTGGGGAGAAGTGATTATGTAGGACATGGCGCTGCTTCAGCTCACTAAGGACATGACACTTGATAGGCGGGTGTGGAGGTCGATGATTAAGGTAGAGGGTTAGTAGGTAGTTTATAGTGCTCAATGGTAGGCTTAGTAGCATGCCTTTCCCTTCTTATTCTTTGATTTTTATTTTGGCATGTGATTTTGTTCGCCTCAGGTATTATATTCCATGTTGCTATTATTGGATACTTTTTTTTTCCGTTTTTCTTCCTTCCCATGCTTCCTTCTTCTGCTTCTTCTTACCCTTCCTGGACCGAGGGTCAATTGGAAACAGCCTCTCTACCTGCATTAGGTAGGGCTAAGATTTGCGTACAGACTACCTCCCCAGACTCCACATATTGGGATCAAACTGGGTTTTTTGTTGTTGTTGTTGTTGTTAGTTACAAATTTTTGAAAGGTCTGCTCTTGATTATTTTATAACATTTTTGTGACTAAAAGATTTCTAAAAAATAATTTAAGTTAAATTATTTTTAAATTTAAAAAATAATTATCTTTTTAAAACACAATATCATCACATAACCTAGAAGGTGTCTATGTACTATTTGGCCTCCAAAAATTCAAAAGCACAAGACTCCAACATATTAACAGAATTCCAAAAAAAAAAAAAAAAAAAAAAAAAAAAAAAAAAAAAAAAAAAAAAAAAAAAAAAAAAAAAAAAAAAAAAAAAACAGAATTAAAAATTGTATCAAGAATCAAGATTTGGATCTACCTACCCTCTCTCCCCATGTCCTCTTCTTTGGTTTGACATTTGATGTCCTCATCTTTTCTCTCTCACCTACCCCCTACAATCCACTTGAACTACCCACTACCCTCTTTCTTTGATTGTTCCAATAGGTTCACCAAACTCATAAATAATTTCAAAAAACCCCACACTCCTCCATCCTTTTTCTCTTCACTCTTCAATTCTTTTGTTTGAAAACCCAATTCAAGATTCATTACATCTTTCATTTCTCCACTCCAATTGAGAATTATTTTCTGTGTTCTTAAATGGGTGGTGAAACTAAGGTATATACTTTGGCTGAAGTTGCCCCCCACAACAATGCCAAAGATTGTTGGCTTGTTATTTGTGGCAAGGTATTTTAATCTTTGTGATCTCTTAAAATATATTTCTGCCTTAAACCCTTTTGTTGTAATTAACTGGATTTTATGTTTGTTGTGTTTTTTTTATTGCTACAAAGATATGTTAAAGATTCAATCTTTGGTTCTTTATGTTGCAACGTACAAGTCTTTGTGATCTGTATTTACCTTTATGCCTCCACCCCTTTTGATGTAATAACTGGAGTTGATGTTTCTTATGTTTTTTCTTAACAATATCTGTTAACGATTTAATCTTTGGCTCTTTAGGTTGCAATCTATGAGTCTTTGTGATCTCTGTAATTAGCTTTCTGTCCCCACCCCTTTTGTTGTAATTAATTAGAGTTGATGCTCTAGTAACCGGTAAAGTTGCTGCCGTGTGACCGAGAGGTCACGGGTTCAAGCCATGGAAATAATATCTTGCAGAAATACAGGGTAAGGCTGCGTACAATAGACCCTTGTGGTCCGGCCCTTCCCCAGACCCGCGCATAGCAAGAGCTTAGTGCACTGGGCTGCCCCTTTTTTAACTAGAGTTGATGCTCGTTGTGTTTTTTGGTTACTAATGTCTTTTAAAGGTTCAATCTTTGGCTTGTTATTAGTATTAATGCTTACTCTTCATAGTCTCTTTGTTTACCTTTCTGCCTCCACCACTTTTAATGTAATTAACTGGAGTTGATTTTTCTTGTGTTTCTTGTTAATAGTATCTGTTAAAGATTCAACCTTTGGCTTCTTATTAGTGTCTATGTTGCTCAGACTCTTCGAAAATGTGGCCAGATATGTGTCGGATCCTCCAAACATAGTGCATTTTTGAAGGATCCGACACGAGTGAGGCTACATTTTGGAGAGTCCACGCAACATAGATCAGTGCAATGTTTAGTCTTTATGATCTCTTTAATTTCCTTTTTGCCTCCATCCCTTTTGATGTAATTAACCGGATTTGATGTTTGTTGTGTTTGTTTTTACAAAGATATGTAAAAAATTTAATAGTATCTGTTAAAGATTCAACCTTTGGCTTCTTATTAGTGCCTATGTTGCTCGAACTCTTCGAAAATGTGGCCAGATACGTGTCGGATCCTCCAAAAATAGTGCATTTTTGAAGGGTCCGACACGAGTGAGGCTACATTTTGGAGAGTCCACGCAACATAGATCAATGTAATGTTTAGTCTTTATGATCTCTTTAATTTCCTTTTTGCCTCCATCCCTTTTGATATAATTAACCTGATTTGATGTTTGTTGTGTTTGTTTTTACAAAGATATGTAAAAAATTTAATCTTTGGCTCTGTAATTACCTTTGCGTCTCCACCCCATTTTATGTAATTAATAGTGATTGATGTTTCTTGTGCTTTTCATTACCAATATCTGTTAAAGATTCAATCTTTGGCTAGCTATTAGTAGCAAGGTATAATCTTTGTGATCTCTTCAATTACCTTTCTACCTCCAACTCTTTTGATGTAAGCGATCTGTCCCAATTTATGTATTATACTTTCCTTTTTAGTCTATCTCGAATAGAATGTCGTACTTCCTTATTTAGAAATAATTTAACTTTAAACTTCCAACTTTACACTTATTGAGATGATTTATAGCTACACAAATACTATGATTTGTTTTTACACAAGTTTCGAAAGTCTTCCTATCTTTCTTAAACTCCGTGCTGAGTTTAACATCGCCACATAAATTGGGATGGAGGATATAACTAGAGTTGATGTTTCTTGTGCTTTTTGTTAACAATATCTGTCAAAAAGATTCAATTTTTGGCTCTTCATTAGTGGCAATGTGTAGTCTTTGTGATCTCCGTAGTTACCTTTGTGCCTCCACCCCTTGTTAACTTAACTAACATGGTTGATGTTTCTTGTGCTTTTCTTTGCCACGATCTGTTAGATTCAATCTTTGGCTCGTTATCAGTGGCAATATATAGTCTTTGCGCTCTATGTATTTACCTTTAGGCCTCCACCCCTTTTCGATGTAATTAACTGAGGTTGATTTTTCTTGTGCTTTTGTTACAATGATTTGTTAGAAATTCAATATTTGGCTCTTTATTAGTGGCAAGGTATAATCTTGATGACTTCTATAATTAGCTTTCTACACCGCCTTTTGAATAACTGGAGTTGATATATTTTCTTTTATGCTTTTGGTACCTAGACCTGTTAAAGTTTCAATTTTTTTATGCTTTTGGTACCATGATCTGTTAAAGATTCAACTTTTGACTGCTTCTGTTCAAATAGTTTTTTTCTTAAAATATTTTTTTTTATAGTTTTTCTTTCTCCCCATTCGTTTTCTTTTTGGGGGGAAGTGCCAGCTAAAGGGGTCCAAAAAACAGCGAACTTCTAGTCTGCGGTGACTGAGAAAATTTTGTATGGTGTCTGCATTTGACTCGAACTATATATTTAGTCTGATACTTTATAGCGTTTGCGAGTGTTAGCATGATGAGTAATGACACTATTGGCATTTTACAATGCTGAGATTGGTGCTTTTCTTTCTATTGACATTTGGTTGGCTGGTCGTCGTTGTCTATGGATTGTGTCTACCTCATAAATTCTACTAATCTCTTTAGTACAAACCTGTATCTTCAGATTACTAATAGCACCATCAGTTAGCAAAAGAAATTTGATGTGGTAAATGTTGAACAATTATCATCCTAGACTATGAGTTTGGTTTTATTATAACAACAACAAACTCAGTGTAATCCCACAAAGTGGGGGATCTGGGAGGGGTGGAATCTACGCAGACCTTACCCCTACCTTGTGAAGGTAGATAGGCTGTTTTCGATAGACCCCCAGTTCGAGGTAAAAGTAAAAGAAGCAGACACATAAACAGTAACAAGAACAAGATAGGGTGATAGAATAAACGAAGCTAAAGAATCGACATATAGTAAAAGAAATCTACGGATAAGAAGGTATGAAAATAGGAGACTAATACTAATGCTACCGGCATGAAAAGGAGATTTTGGTTTTATTATAATTGAAAATTTATTGGTTTATTGTTAGGGTTTAGCTCTTAGATGTTTATGTTGATGATTGCAGATTATAGCCGAGTAGACACTTACAAAAAGAAAGTAGACACAATAGGCGGCTAGACTTTTCGCTAAATAAGAGAATTCTAACAGCTACCTATTGTTACCCTGCCATCTAACTATGTTTTTTTCCTGATCGTTCTGTCAAATTTTTAATGTGATATCTTTTATTTGAATACTCAGGTAGTTTGCGATTGAGATTTGGTGGGGTTGATATTGATCCTTTTTATTACAGGTGTATGATGTGACAAAATTCTTGGACGACCACCCAGGTGGCGATGAGGTTTTATTGGCTGCTACTGGTAACATACTTTGACCAACTCTTTTCTACCCCAAAACCACACTTTGTAACATTCAAGTTTCTCAAGTCGTACGCGCGATCATATATGTTTCAAATAGTATTCGTATTGCATGCAAAATTGAGTAGAACATCGTTGACTCTGGATTGTGCCATCCAATGGCAGATTTAGACTAGACGTGACACTATCTATCAATACCTGCTGCCTCTAGCTCGGACAACCCACACACAAATTCTTCAGAAGATACTGATTCACGGGTTACTTATGGTACTTTATGCAGGAAAGGATGCGACTGATGATTTTGAGGATGTCGGTCACAGCACCAGTGCTCGAGCAATGTTGGATGAGTATTACGTAGGCAATATTGATTCAGCAACCATCCCTACAAAAACCAAGTACACTCCTCCTAATCAGCCTCATTACAACCATGACAAAACATCCGAGTTTGTAATTAAGCTCCTCCAGTTCTTAGTTCCCCTGATTATTTTGGGCGTAGCTGTTGGCATCCGCTTCTACACCAAACAACAATCTGCTTGAAGATTGAGTACGCGGTGAATTCATAATAAGAGTCCGAATTCGCAAAATGTGACCCTACCCCATGCCCAAAGAAAACCCCCCCCCACCAAAGATAAGCTAAAGAAGGAAAAAAAGTTGGTTATTATTTTCTATTTCTGTGACTTCATAGTTACATTGTTCTTGTTGTAATAGATATTTGATTTATGCAGTTCAGTCCTGTGAACTTGGATTTTTTTGCAGTTGTTGTTGCTTAATAGGATTTGTTCTACTCTTTTGCTGTGCTTGCCTTTTCAAATATGAACTTGGGATGATATATTACATTCTTCTGACTCAAATTTCACTTGAACTTTAGTGTTCATTACTCATTATGTTTGAAGATATTGGATATGCACGTAGTGGCGGAGCCACCCTTGCCGAATAAATTACACTGTATAGATGGGTAAGCTTTTATCTTTTATGTATCTATACTATATGTTGAATCCCTCCGGCTTCTTCGTGTATGTAGTTTTATATTTTGACTTCTATTAGTGAAAATCCTATTTCTACCACTGTATGCATGTCTTTTTTCATATTATTTCAAGAATTTTGCGGAAAAGTTGCATGGAGAATCACCAATATGTGTAGGGATGGCAATTGGGGCAGGGACGGGAAGGGATAACCTTAAATGGGATGGGGCAGGGGAAGATTTTAATGGGGCAGAGCGGGGCAGGGCAGGGCAAAGTGTTATTTTTCAAAAAATTTAATAGGACAGGGTAGGGTAGGGCACATACGGAATGAGAATAATAAGTCAATTGACAGACTACGAGGGTGTTTGGATGGGTTGACCAGCTTTTAAGCACTTTTTTATTACATGGAGTGTTTGGCAAAAAAAAGCTGCTTAAAAAAAGCTAAAAAGTGCTTAAAAAAAGCCAAAAGCAAGAAGTTGGTTGATCCCAACTTTTTTTGTTGTCTTAAAAGCAATTTTAGTTTGACCAATAAAATTACTCTTTTGTCCGTTATAAGTTTTTATAATACGAAAATTATCCTCAAGAAACTATTAAAATTTCTTTTTTTTTCTACACCCCACCCCTCGCCCCCACCCCCCTGCCCCCACTCCCGCACAAGAATTTTTT